>CAKALG010019874.1:0-11632 GCA_916700815.1 Helicolenus hilgendorfi | reverse complement strand
GCGAGCTTTATTAGGCGGTTCCTCTTGTCCAGGTGGGTGGGGACGCGCACGTAGTTTCGACTCATCAGGCGACGCAGCAAACACCTGAAGTTTCATGATGTAAGTGTTTCCTGTAATAGACCCCTGCACTCACACACACACACACACCCACACCATTGATAGACTATCATGATTTATTTGTTTATTTGTTTATTTGTTTTGCACAATTTAAGACTATACAACATAACAAATAAATAAATTAATAATATACAGTGCAGGAAGAGGCAAAAACCAACTGGGCTTATCTGAATTATTAAATTAATTAAAAAAAGAGTAATACTGTACTATATCGCATAAATATTAATGATGACAGAAATGCACCTGAAGTTAATATTGTAAGTGCAGAATTTCTAATAAACCAATGGATATTTTTTAAATGTCATATTTGATATTACCAAAATAAAAGTAGACACCAGCATTAGTCATAATAATGTAAGTCTAACCAAGTGTAGTCTAACCACGTGAGGCTTGGTAAGCTGAAAAACAGGAAAATTCAAAACTAGGAGGCATTCTGTTTGTTTGTCTGTTTCTTTATTTACACATGTGAAAAATTAAAAAGATGCAGTATATAATTTGTATTTTATTTATTTATTTGCACATATATAAAACTGTACAAAATCCAGTCAATGAAAAAAAAAACAAGGAATGTGTCAGGAGAGGTCAACAAGCCTCATCCCCCCAACCCCAGGAGAAAAAAAACAATAACAAAAAAGGAAGAAAGATCTAAACTAACATAATTTTAAAAATACAAAAAAAGCTAAACAACAACATGAAGTACACAAAATGTGCAGAAAAACCTAACCAAACAGTGGAAAACAATCCAATAAAAACCCTGAAATACATACGAAAAACAGAAGAAACAGAAGAAAAGAAAATATATCTAAACATATCAAACGATAATTAGACATCATTAATTAAATGTGATGATAATTTCCTTTTAAAACGTTCTAAGAATAACAAGCTCTTGATAACATGTATTTTGGTGTTCCATATTTGTACACCACGATATCTGAGGGAGTACTGGCCATGTTTTGTTTTGTAAAAAAGCAAGTGAAGAGGTTAACCTGTCTAGTGTTATGTGAATGAATTTGAGAATAAGATTTAAAGAAGTTGCTAAACGATGATGGTAAAGAAGAAGGCAAGAACATATATTTATATATAAACACACATATCTGATGAATATTTATGTCATAAACTGAAAGAATGTTCAGTTTCCTGAACAGTGGAGCAGAGGCCTCCTTAGAGTTTGACAAAGTTGCACTTTGTACACACCATTTTTGAACAGGTAAGGCACCAATAAAGAGACATGCTTTTATATGCTGGCTTTATTATATTGGTTCAACATGACTTAAAAATTGTCCAAAATGGGAAGTTGTATTAATGTAAGTGGAGTTCCATTCAATCAGGAGACATGAGTCCGATAAAACATTGTACAGTGTAGTGTGATGACAAGCCATTTTACTATGTAGCCTATAATATTTTCAGGACTATATGAATAGGAACATTTTCTGTAAATAAGATATTTGTTGTACTCATCTGAACTGCTAAGTTCAGGGAGATTTAACCTCAACCATACTTAATAGCTTTTAATCATACACAAATTGAACAATAAACATCTAAACCACTACTATCAAAAATTGTATTACATAGGATAATGTTGCATTCTTATACACATGTAATTTTGTTGGCTTTGTAATTTTTATATTCAACACATGTGTGAGTGTCGCTGTGCTTGAGTTATAGGACACATTAAATGGCGCTGTGACAGAAGCGTGTGCTTTATCTGCCTTAGGTCAGCAGCAGAACTGAACTCCACTCTGCCATGGAGGAGGTACATTTTGAAACCAGGAAAATCAACAAACAGCAACAGGTGTGGCTCTGAGACTGTTTGGTAAAGAGTTATAGGTATGAGGGCTGTGCATTGATGGATCCTGTTGTTATGGTCACACATTTCAGTTTGAATCATGTTAAGATAAGATGAGATAATCCTATTTTAGTCCCACAGCGGGGAAATTTGCAATGTTATTGAATGTTAATACCACTTATATACCTTTTAAACAGAGGGTGATTTTATTCAAATTGCATGTGGACACAACTTCACAGCATTTCTAGCCTGCATTTCAAGTAACTGTGCTGAACTGATCAGTGGCAAGACTGGAATTGTCCTGATAAATCCAGATATTTAAACTTACCAGTCTAAAGCTGTGTTGCTTCAAGTTTAAAATAATTATTGCTGTGTGTCATATCAGAGTTTCTATCGGCCCAAAGGGAGTAATGGACACAATACATGCTGGTTTTATTGGCGCAAATGGTCTGTAGATAGCCTACATGATTTTTAATGATACAGCACAATTTTATAATGTATGGCAATGTTTTTAAAAAATATATATTTTACAGTGTGTGCCACAGATTCCACTTTGAGAGTCAAATCAGAGTATGAGTCAGGGTTTCCCGAGTCTGGTTTAGCTGATCCCTGATACTGTATTGACTCAAGCGTTAGACTAAAGAATGTATGACTGAAATGTTCCCTGTCAACAGTGAATGAGATGGACTACTACTGGAGTCCTCAGCTTTCTAGTACATCTGATCACTGGTCAATGGAAAGTGTTTGTACCAGTTATCTCCCACCTCTGATCGTGTTTATTATCAGGAACCCTCACTTCCCCTTTAGATAAACTTCTGGGCTGGTGTGGTTAAAAAAACAGAACTTCATTTTTTTGGGCCTTTCCTTTAAATAATTTCTGGGTATGTTTTACTATTAGTTTTGTAACCACTCTTTTTTTTCGTTAGTTTGCATTCTATACTTGTTACTTTTTACGTGAGCGCTTAAAGGCACCACCACCACTACTACTACTACTGCATCAAAACATTTCAGTAGAATCCATTATGAAAATAAACACCTTCCTTCTGACACACTGCAAAAGGTGGAGCTCTAAGAGGTTTGGAGTTTTATTTTTAGGTGCACTGTGCCCTGAGGGTGAATTGTTTTCAGATGACAGTTTGCTCTCAGGAGTTCACCATGACAACATGGGAGAAAATCCCAGGACTTCTCAGTTTTCAGCCGGACAGAGATGTGTCAGGTTTGCTCTAGTTTTACTAGAGAGTAGATTTCAAATTAAATCTTTGCTACATACAGTATATAATGACGAGGTTACGTGTTAATCTGATTGAATGGTGCCTTTTAAGAATCAGTTTCCCTTTGGACTTCATTCTGTGTTGTACGGCTATACGTTACGGCCTGGCAGCGGCTTCAAAGTTACACTTGGAGTTGATTCATTTACCAGTCCAACAGGTTTTATTGAGCTGCGGGTATCTATGCAGTTATTATATTAGAAAACATAAACATATGCCACCCAAACATAATCTCTATGCACATGCGAGCCTATCAAGCACAGGCATGTGAAATTCTCACACACTTTTACTACATTGCATCATATACCATATAAACATAGACAGGGATTGTCAGGTTTAGAAGGTACTATGATACTTGCGCAACATTGAGACTTCAGATTGATACCCACAGTCACTCTCTGAGTCATCATACGCTGTAGGAAAGACACAGGAAGTGAGACGTAAATATTTTGGACACTAGTTTCTGGACCAGTCAGATGATTCATCTCAGATGAAACTGAATGGAACAATTTACATTTGTTTATCCTGCTTTACAGGGCGTGTCTAATGACTTTTATAACTGACGTTGGATTTTCATGGTTTTAATGATTTTTTACTAAAGTAAATTTGTTCTTAGGTTGGATCATGTTTATATGCGGGCAATGCAATTTCATAAAATTATTCACACTATTAAAAAGTTTTTTGCCGGCAACTAATTAGATTAAGGCTAATGTGACTGTCACTGAGGTTATTACCTGCCTGAACAACTTTCCCCAAACTTCCTTTGATATTTTGAGTCATATTTTTTTCTCTGATCAGATGTTTTCCAATTAGGATTTAACCTCGCTGTTTGACACTTGTGTGTTGATGTTACCCTAATGACTCATTGTAATCCTTTTACCATGAGTATGCATCATTCTTGGGAAAATGGCTGTTGGACAAAAGGTTACATGAGGCTAGATGAAACAAAAAGAAATCTAAAATGCAATCCTGCCATCTGGTGGTTACTGTGGATATAGACCAAAGCTATAAACAGCCATTTTAGCTCTTGTGGCTGTAACTAAAGCAGCATATATACAGTATATGATGGTTACTCATTCTGCACAGACAACCATGTTTGAGAACAATTTCAGGTAGATTTTTGACATTTTCTGTTTAACTCCAAATTTGTCATGGTATCTGCATTCTTGTGTTTATTGAAGTGTTTGTGAACTTTACTCACCAGAATGTGTTCTCAGATTAACAGAGCATAGTTATTGTGTTTGAAATATATATAAAAAATATATAGATTTAACTGGACATCATGTGACTGCATTGGGGCAACTTTATGTTTTCAAAAAGTACAATAAAATTAAATAATACCATCAATTTTACATAAATCCCAGATAATGTTTCGTAGGTTTGTATGTACAGGAGCAAAATAATAAAAAAAAAAGTTCATGATTTTTTCTAATGTCACAAGAAGCAGTAATACAGACCAAAAGGGGTCATATATGGAAGATGGAACCTGCCAGAATAATAAATAAAATAAATAAAATAAATAAAATAAATGTAGGCATTAATTAATTGATAAAATGTGACATACGTTTATTTTTCTGATGTTTAAAAGTCAAACCCATGACACACTTTAAACTTTGACTTCCCCATCATTTACATAATAGAGCAGAAATGCATAAAGAAATGGAAAAAGTAAATGTATAAAGAAAAGAATCCAGAAATAAATAAGTTGGGGGAAATAAATAAGGGGGGAATGCAAAGGGAAAACCATGCAGAAGTAAATACATACATATAGAAAATATATACATTTAATAATGAATAAATAAATAAATGAATTAAAAAGTTGATATAAATACTAATAATTAATTTGCAAATATGATCGAATTGTGAATATTGTGAAAAGAGCAAACAAATGTTTTCCTCTTATCAGCAGTCTCAATTCACACATGAGAGACAGTGGTGGACAAACCAGTAAAAAGTGTAAACTCTAAGCTATGAAACATAATCAACACTGATCTAGAAGTGTTTGAATTATATCCAACTGTGTTTAACAGTATTCCTTAACTGGAATTATATATATATATGGCTTAATTAAAGAAATTATCCTTTACTTATATTATAGCAAGCAGAAAAACTGTGACGCTCAGGGCTTTCTTGCCGGCATTTGCATATAAGATTTTTATTTTGATTGTGTGCAATTTTTGCCAGCACACTAAGATAAAAAAGGAGGCTTTATTCCTGATAATGTGCCAAAAAGTGATGTTTCACTCTGCACAGTGGAACGCCTATTGTAGATGATGAAGACGATCATATACATGCATATCATTTGCAGAAACACAGTATCATTTAGAACTTTTCAGACACTGCCTTTTGCTTACATTATATGACATCTTTGTAACTTACTTTACTCTCTCTATTTCTCTCTCTTTATTATATTCTACATTCTACTATATTATTTACATTTAATCAATGAAATCATGACCTCGGTTTCTGTATTTTCCTTGAAAAAATGTATGATGAAATACCAAATGGCTTTCATTCATTATCTCAATTGTCTTATCTTTTGCTTCATAGCAATTATTGATATTGAGACATCATTTTCACATTTCTTTTTACCTTCACCATACACTTCTGGTGACTTTGTTGATCATTTCATGATTGTTTTCCCTCCATCTGCTGTGTTATTGACATAAATATCAATGCAAGACCAGTAGATTGTGTGCAGTCAGAAGACATTCAGAGCTTGGAAAAAAAACAAACATAATTAAATGCAACACATGCACATAAAACCTTCAAGGTTGTGATTTTCCCACGTCTGTTCAAATTTAGCATGTAGATGCGTGTAACGGAAACATGTGCACGCTGAGGGTAATTGGCTCCTCCAGCTATCGTGAGAACTATATTTGGTTTAATGCCTTAATCCTTATTTGCCGCATTAAGAAATATAATGCTCCATTCAGTCTGTGCGCAGACGGCTCCTCTCTGTGTGGGTTTTACTGAGAATAATCTTATAGAAATGCATGAGCCATGCTTCCATGGAGATTTGAGATGTCCCAGTAAAGCGCAAGGGAAGATCAGAGGAGGAAAAGAGGGGCTGTCTGACCCCGGCCGAGGTTACGTCTCAAAGGGGGACTCGTCGTGAAAGTCAGCGACAGCCCAGAGCGCACAATAATCTGCCAGATCAGATGCTGCTCAACTTGAGCTTGTTCTACAGTGTGACTTGTAGCTTAATTATCCCAGTCTGTGGGACACAAGCCATCATCCATTTACCACGGTTACCACTGAGAGATTGTAATGGCTAATTGACTGCTGGGTTGTGAACTAGAAGTAATTGCAGCTATTCATCCATCTGATGTGTTGCGGTTAAATAATCTCGGGTTTCTTTGAAAAGGCAGATGATTCTTTAGATCAGACAGCTGTTAGTTTGTTAATCTCACACCGAATGAACACTACATCATCACTACGTCAATGTATTCATACTTCATGCTGATTTGCGTTATATGCTGAATGCATGTGTTGCAAAGTGTCAAATATGCAATTAGAGCTGTCAATGTTACCTTTATGTTCAGAGATTTTTATTACTATTATAAGGCTTTAGCTAGAAGGGAGATGCAAAGAGGGATGAAAGATGGTAGGGCAAATTGGGAAAGGTCATGAGCCAGATTTGAGCCCACCTTTTTAAAGATGATGACAAAATTCACAAGATTATGGCCAATGCAATTAGTTTTAACCATTAAAACTAAATGTGATGGTGCAGAAGTCAGTGTGGCTATATCGGCTTTATAGTGAACTCCAAGCGCTCTATCTGCAAGCCTGTTCATGTTTGGTTTCATATGGGTTTTACTTTTATTTACCCTGTTTACCGAGAGTCAGACAAGCTTTATGGATGGCATGACACTTGATTGAAAACCTTCTAAAATAAAACCTCATTGTTACTGGTAGGTAAAACACTACACTCACATAAGGTAAGAAGGGGGGAAACAATAAATCAGGAGTTTTCCATCATCTCTGTGGTTTTGAGCATGTTAATAGCTCAGTCCATGAGGACCCAGCTTGGGAACCGAAGGGTCACTGGTTCAAGTCCCTGTACGTACCAAGTACACAGTGTGGACTAGTAGCTGCAGAGATGTCAGATCGCCACCTGGGAACTGCTCGGGGCAACATCCTGTGAGGCAGCCTCCTCACTCTGACATCTCTGCATACATAATGCATGTGTATAGGTCATGTTTGCATATTTGTTTTTTTAGACCTGTGTGCATCAATATATATACAGAGTGAAAGAAATTGAATTTCCCCTTATTAATTTCCCTGGGATTAATAAAGGTTACATTATTTATTTATTTTAGATTATTATTAAAGGTCCAGTGTGTAGGATTTTGGCGGCATCTATTGATGTGGTTGCAGATTGCAACCAACTGAGTATCCCCCCCCCGCTCACTCCTCCCTTTCCAAAACTGCTTTAACGTGAGCTGCCGAGTGCAAAACCTTGGTAACGCTGTTCGCCTCGCTCAGAGGCCATCCTTACCGTAATAAAGTCAGACGGCGGCTGGCGATACCACGGTTTTAGTTTTACAAGCGTGTTGGAGAACTACGATGGCCTTCAGGTAACGTAAAAACGTAAAAGTCTCTCTCTAGAGCCAGTGTTTGGTTTGTCCGTTCTGGGCTACAATGGAAACATGGCGGAGCAACATGGCGGACTCCGTGAAGAGGACCCACTCCCTATGTAGATATGAAGGGCTCATTCTAAGCTAACGGAAACACAGTGATTCTTAGTTCGAGGTGATTATACACTAATGAAAACATAGTAATGAATATCATATTCCATTTCTGCTAATAGATCCCATGAAATGTTACACACTGGTCCTTTAATAGAGGAAAATAATGGAAGAAACACCACAAGAAGGGTCCTCCCTCTAGGGTTGATAGCTGCCAGTATAGGCAGCATGACTAAAAAGCCCATCTGCTAATATTAATTACACATGACACAGCATAATGATCATCATTACAAATGATTGCTTCCTGTATAAAGAGATAGGGGAGTGTTTAGTGTAACTTGGCTTAAAGACTGGGAAGCAGAGGGAGACTGAGAGCCCAGCCAAGATTATGCATTTTGCCCTTGTTCATCATTTCTCTCTGCTGGAGCACTGGCATCACTTAGTTGTGTATGTACCTCCTGCATGCAGAGGCTACTCTCTGTCCTAAGAAAAACACATCCACTTCTTTTATCAACCTCAGGCCATGTGGACCATCTTTTATGACGCAGAGGCATCCCTGAGGAACTCCTTTCACTTGCTGCGCATTATCTACCTGACAACCTCTTCATTTACAAGTCAAAAAATTTAAAGACTGTCTGCTAAAGTCTGCTATGCAAAAGGCTCTTGGGTAAATATCATTATTATGCAGAGGGGATGGAAGTTCTTCCCTGAGGTGGTAAACCAACAGGCAACTGGCTGGGCAAGGTCGGGATGTGGCATCGTTAGCCTTGACACCACCAGCCCAGCAGAGGTGATGGCTAGGAAAAGCTATGAAGCACACCCTGATGTGCCTGTTTGGCAGCTAATGTAATGTAGTATAGAACAGGTAATAGAAGAAGTCACCATCTCTTGGAACTCATATTCCAGCAAGACCCTATGCAAAGAACGTTTTCCATGGATTTTGAAAGGATGGTTAAGCAGTCCATGAAGGCCATAGTGGCAGCCCACCTCCACCCAAGATTGTCGGCTCCACTACACAACCCCCATCCTCCCAGCGTTTTCAGTCCACCATGACTGAAAGAGCTTATAAAGGCAGCAGCCTTGATGGTGAGAGCTCTTAACATCACCTCCGTGTTGACAGCTTACCAAGTGGAACTTTTATAATGGTGGGAAGAGATAACCAGGATTATGAATATTTGTGTCTGGTGCTGTGCTGCCCGTGTAGCAGGGAAATATGTGTCTGCAGGAGAGAGGTGGGCGAGATGGCTCAACCTGAACTACTTGTTGGAGAAGATTCCAGACTCAGGGTTGTAAAATGCGGTGATGGTGGTATACAAAAGAGGATGTGCTAAAAGACTAATGTGCAATAATAATAATGACGATAAATAGTTCTAGATATATGTAATATAGTGGAGCAGATGTGCACGCCGTTTGGCCATTAGACCCCTTTTGAGTTGCAGGAGACTGCAACAGAGTCAGCATCAACAGAATCAGGGAAGATATTTCACCCCCATCCGGTCTCGCTCTATAGGGACCTGGCCCACGAGTGGTTTAATCATTTGAGAACTGCTGGGCTATCACAGAGTTTTATTAACACTATTCAAATTGCCACATCATCATCCAACAGACATGTAAAGACTGTAAGTGGAGAGAGTTTTAGGAATGGTGTGTTGAGGCACAGGATATTCCCTTCCCATGGTGCCATTTTGTCATTTCTACAGGACTTTATTGACAAGTGTATTGTTGGTTTCGATGGAAAAACCGCAGGGGTACATGGTTTGTCGGTTCATGAAAGGGGCACAGAGAGACTATTACCCATCTCCAAGCCAATTCCACCATCTTAGGATCAATTCCAGAGTCCCTCACCAGCCATCCCTCTGAGCCATTTGAACACATCCATCGCTGTTCAAGCGGTCCAAAGGGATAGCTGTGTCTCCTACAGTGGATAAGTCACAAACATGGCACTGAAGCACTGACTCATGATCAGACGTCGTGAAAAGCGTTTGGTCCCTGATCGTATATAGCGTTTATAGCAGAGGCTGTGTCTCAGACCGAGAAGGTAGTTCTCATAATTCTCTCATGGGCAGCCTGGTGCACATCAACTCACTGAGTAAACCTACCAGAGTCTGCTAACCTACCAACCATCTTACTGTAGTATTAACATGAACCATGACGGCCTACTTTTACACCCCAGGCACAAACATTGTTTTTCATGCACTGACCAATTTTGAGATTTTGGGCTAATTTGCTTCCATAACATGTCTTCTTTCAGATTGGTAGAAAGAAAACATCCAAAATACACATTTAGGTGTTTATTTTACTACTTTGTCTATTTGCGTCTGTGGATTTGTGAGTGAAAGCAGACCATTCTCATGTTTAAATTGCACAAAATGAGATAATAGATACTGTATTTACGGTGTGTGGGCCCTCTCATTGATCTTATTGTATTATTAATATTAGTGGTAAATCATTATGAGGTTACATATAATCTTTAGGTTATAGTGTTGCTGTTAAGTATCAGTGTTATAAATCCAGAAGACTAACTTGAATTAGATCTGTTGAATCTGTTGAAAGGAGCTGTGCGAACATCAGTGTGTTCACTGAAAGAATATGGATTAGTTTATCATTTTTATAAATGTGATTTAGCCAAGTCAGCCATTTGTAATATTGCTTTTGAGTAAAAGTATGACATTTGTTAATAGTACAATCATTGACTTATATCTACAAGTGACTGAATGAATAGGTCTAGGCGTAACTGAGGCTACAATTCCACATGTCCTTTAAAGATAGAGGGAGTAAAGAGAGAATCAGGGCAGGTCAGCTGGTTCAGCTTCGCCGTGCTGGGACCTGAGGAGTCACCGACCTATGACACCATCTCGTAGCTCAGCTGGGACTACAGACACTTATTTTAAAAACACTGACATACTTTCTAGTAGCAATCATAGCTTAAACATAGGCCAGGCATTTCTATATATATATATTTTATTGATGTTATATGGTCTAGACTATTCATTTATAAAAGCATAAAGCTCATTAGGTGACTGCAAATGGAGGACAAATATGCAAATTACTCAACAGCGCCTCAAAGAGGAAACTAATCCAGCATTTTATGGGACGTCAAAGGTTCTCTATACGATATCCATTAAGCAAACAACTATTTACTATGTAAAGATATAGAGGAGTAATGTCTACCTGAGCAGAGAATGAAGTCGCTCTTCCTCTGTTTGCGTTGTAATCCGAGTTTCTCCGTGCTTTGTTGACATAGCCGGGCCAGCCGCGCATGCCTTTTAGTGCAAACATTCAATTTTTTCTATAGTCTTTTATTTAAGATTTATATATGTTCTGATAATTGTAGCCTACTTATAACATTGAATCTAATATGAAAGGCCAGCGTACATTCTGTTTGTTTTACTGATGAGAGGAAAAAAACGAGAGCATGTTAACTCCACCTAAATGCATTTATTTGGTCTCATTCATAAAGTATTTAACATGTGCATATGTTTTCAATAACGTGCATACAATTAAGTTGCGATTTATCACACATACATCTCTTCGATATGAATGGTTTATTCAAGATAATATAAGGTGATGTGTAAATGGCAGTAAAAATGGTGGGAACGTCAATTTACGAACAAATCTGCTCTTCTCGTGATTTATAAATAAGGCCTATTATGAATTGGATCGCGATGGCGCGTCATTTTTAAAAAGTTGGTCCCCTGAAAAAAGTTTGGGAAACGCTATTTTAGTGCATGTGAGCGTGCCCGGCTGGCTCACATCCGCCGCTCTTCACA
>CAKALG010019873.1:0-12770 GCA_916700815.1 Helicolenus hilgendorfi | reverse complement strand
GTAGAAGTCGTCCGGGCCGAGCTGGGCCGAGTCCGGCAGCTTCATGGCCGTGATGAAGTCGGTACGAAATACCTGCACAGAGATGAAAAACAGAAGAGGAGAGAGGAAGACAGAAAAGTTTGGTTAAATGGTCAAAAAGAGTGGTACCAATGGATCGTATTGTCGTTTTGGGGTGTTCACATGGCAAAATCCTGCTTCTGAGCGTGTTTAGATGGTGAGGCTGACTTAAACTTGAACTTCATTTCAATCATCATATATGTATACATACAAGTAAAATCTTAGGATGCTTTACATTCAACCCATCCTAAGCATTTAGAAGCAGAGGGCTGCTGTGAAGCGCCCGGGAAGCAACTTGGGGTTCAGTGTTTTGCTCAAGGATCCTTCGACATGGGGACAGTAGGAGCCAGAGATCAAACCGCCAATCTTGTGATTAAAGCGCAACTCGCTCTACTCCCTGAGCCACAGCTGGCACACTGAGGTGAAGAGGAAGGATCCTCCAAGATACTCACAGTCTGCAGGCTCACACTGCTCATTACTTACATATATTATTGTGCATGTTTCCATGTGGCCTCAAAGTGATGTCTTTTTTTGCATTTCTGCCTTAACTGCTGCTCGACACTAAACGTCAGCGCAACATTAGACAAGCTGTTCTCATGCAATGTTCGTAGCAATACTTGTAATGCACTTTTAATTCATAGGTATCCCACAAAATCAATTCGTACGTAATCCAAATAATCGTGAACCAGGAAGTATAAAGAGCGACAAACGGTGCATACGGAGGAGGTCAGTGTGGATGTGTGGGTCAAAGAACACCAGACTTTCGCCCAGGAGACCGGCGTTCATGTCCAGAGTGAAACCAGAAATCAATGTTGACTAATTTGTCACGTAACTTCTGTACTTAATTTACGCCACTGCCGTAGTTATTTGAACCCAAACCACGATCTTTTCCTAAACCTAACTAAGTCGATTTATTGCCTAAACCTAACCAAGTAGTTTCCTGTGACGACAGAAGTTTATTTTGAAAAACCTGTATGCATTTAACGTGCGGAAATGGACATGAGTTGCCGGACATTCGTAGGAAAACACACAAGGCCTAACTTTTCATAAGATGTCATACGAACTGTTTTATGAGGATATGTTGCATTAGAGCAGGTGAAGAAGATGAAAAACAGATGCAGGAAGGTGTTGAGCAGCATTTGTCTAGCAAAGCCTTAATCCCTCATTTTGCCGTGTTGACTAGATCTATATCTTTGACTTGATGAAGTAATAACTAAATCATTGCCTCTGTAGTTTTAATGCTCCTCTGGATGTTTGAGTGGGTTTCCGCGGCAGTTTTTCTGTCCAATTTGTAAATATCCGGTGTTACTTTCGGGTGCACAGTATGTGGTTTTTGACTGTCATCATCGCATTGCTTCAGATGATGCTGAGAGGGAAGGATGTCTCATTTTAGTACAAATATGTTTTGCTCTATCTTCACTCTTTCTTTGCATCTCCCAGTAGGTGGTTTCCTCATTTCCCTCACTTACATCTTTTCATTACATTTCTTCCTTCCCGTCTTAACACGGGAGGGGATATGATGCGAGGGAAAGATGCAAGTGAGGAGATGTTTAAGACAAATGAGAACCACCTACTGACAAAGGAAGTAGAGAGAGAAGGAAGGAGGAAGGAGGAGGAAGCAAAGTGCTGTGGTCAAGGTAACCATTAACTAAATCTTTGATATTAACCTGGAGATCTTTACAGGTTAATGCCGACTATGTGGTATGTAGGAGGATTGTATAAAAGCAAACAAGGTGTGCTTGTGTGTGATGCAGTGATGTGAAGACCTGAGGGAGTGTGTGTACTCAAGCAGACAGTCATTCTCACACATAATGTGAACACACACACACATACAGTCTCTCTCTCTCTCTCTCTCTCTCTGTCTGCTCTAACAGGAACCTGAAGCAATGATATTATCAGTCATATAGTCAAGGACATCAGCCAAGAACACACACGTAAACCCACACAGGAAAACAAGTAACGCACACACACGGCAGGGCCAAATCAACCGTATGACTTCACTCTACATTTTATCATTACTTTCTAAGCCTCCTTATCCCTGCTTTATTAGCTCTTCTCCTCCATCCTACTCCCTCGCTCCCCCCTCTGTCTCTCCATTAACCTCTCCATCTTCCCTCCCTCAGTCCCCTAATGTGGATTTTTTTACCTGCTTTATTTTGACCTACGAGAGATTTGTCAAAAAGAGATTTGTGAGAAGAAAAACATGGAAATAAGAGGGTAATAGAAGAGGGAGCGCTGAAGGAGGGAGTGAATTAAAATGAGCTGTTAGAGGAAAGGAGAAAATAAAATATTAGGAAGAAAAATCTACCAGCAAGAGAGAAAGTTTCACTATTAATTTTCCAAACTTAGGCTTTCACAAGCCAACATCTATTTTAACTGAACTCTGATGCGGTTCGTTTGGGTGGTTGTGAAAGCGCCCTTAATGTAGTCTCTGATTTAAACAGGAGAAATCTGATTAAAGAATTAGTAAACAAGACACAGAAGAGTCTGCAGCCATGCAAGCAGATCTGTGAGGCTGTGCTTAGACACAGTAGTTCTTCATGCTAACATGCTCACAGTGGTATTGCTGACATGATGTTTAGCAGGTATAATGTTTGCTATGTTTACCATCGTACTTCCTGTGTTAGTGTGCTAACATTTGCTAATTAGCACTAAATACAAAGTATAGTTGATGGGGATGTCATTAGTTTTGCAGGTATAATAAGTATTGGACAAATTAAAAATGTGACTTAATGATGGCACAGCATGATGGCAAATGTATTACAGTTCATCCTGAGGGGAATATGAATGTGTGTACCAAATGTCATGACAATGCATCCAAAATTTCACTCAAAAGGAAAAATGTAAACCTCATGCTGTCACTGGAGGAAAAGTCAGGAGATCACCACTATCAGTAGGATTCATCGTCTGGAAATCATGGATGTCTGTACAAAAGTTTGTGCCAATCCATCCAGCAGATGATGAGATATGGCAGTCTGGAGCAAAGTGTTGGATAGGCCAACCAACCAACCAACCAACCGCTACTTAAAAAGACAAGAATCTGACCTAGCATTCAATGACAGTATCTGATACTTGATGACTTTGGTTGGCATTCAAAAAGTTTGAAGTTTCGATACCTGCCACTAGAAAGTTTGTGTTCTATTTGCTTTAGAGTTGAAAAGAAACTCTGCTACTAGTCAACGCAACATAGAGAAAAAGAGACAGCATCACAGAGAGATATAAAGAGAGCGTGTTAACAGAGGGGGAAGCAGTAATATGCTGTATATTTACCCCGACTCTCACAGGAGCTGAACTTTCAGACTGGACTGCTGGAAAGAAATGACTGTTGAGGATTCGAGAGGAAAGGAGAGACAATGATAGTGATGTAGGAGAACAGAGGGATGTTTAACTAAGTGAAGAGGGAGGACAAGATCGGGAGAAAGAGAAGACAAATCACCAAGTAGGAGAGGAATGAGAGAAAGAGAAAAAAGGGAGTGATATTAATTTAAGAGGAAAGAGAGATGAAAGACAAGGACGGACGAGGATGAAACTGGTGTGTGTGTGTGTGTGTGTTTGTGTATGTGTGTGTCCCAGAGCAGTATATGAAAAGGCCATATGTAAAAAGCAGCATCCTTGCTTCTGCTGCTTGGCTGCCTCCACTGTCTGCCAGCCAGCACAAATACATAATGCAATGGAGTAAGAGGCCATGTGTGTGTGTGTACACAACTGTGAGTCTGTGTTTAACTGTGTGTGTGCGTTTCAGTGTGTGTGTGTGTGTGTGTGTGTTTTTTATGTGCATGAATAAGTGTGTATCCGAGTGTTTAAACGTGTGTGTGTGTGTGTGTGTGTGTGTGTGTGTGTGTGTGTGTGTGTGTGTGTGTGTGTGCGTGCCAAGGCCATGATGAATCTTGCCGTCCCCTTCAGCAATACGAGAGGAGGACAGACAGAGACAGAGGGCGATCCACTCCTCCTTAATCTCTCTCTCTCTTTTTATTTCCTCTTTCTGTCTCTTTCCCCCCTTCCACCTACAGTCACTCAGTTTTTCTTCATGCTCCTCACCAGTGAGGAGAAGAGCTGGAGAAAGGGATGATAGGGAGAGAAGAGGAGAGGAGAGGGGCAGAGAAGAGGAGAGAAAAATAAGAGAGGAGAAAAAAGGGAAAAGGGAGGGAAAAGGAGCAGAGAAGGGAATAAAAGGGAGAAAGGGAGAGGAAAAAGAAAGAGACAAGAGACGAAGGAAGGAGAGAAGAGGAGAGGAGAGGAGAAGAAAAAGAGACGAAAGGGCAGAAGAAAGGAGGAAAGAGGAGGAGATGAGAGAAGGAGAGGAGAGAAGGAAGGAAAAATGATGAGGAGAGAAAAGGGAGGAGATAAAAAGTGAGGAGAAAGGGTAAAGAAAAAACGATAAAAAAGAAGGAGAGGAGAGGAAAGAAGAAGGGAGGAAAAGGAGAAGAGGAAAGGAGAGGGGAGGAAAAAGGAAAATAGCAGTAGAGATACGAGAGGTGAGCAAAGGCAAAAGGAGAAAAGGAGGAGAGGATCTCAGTATATCAGTTTTATTGCTGTGTGTTTGTACAGGAATGACTGCAGCTAATTAATGTGTAGGAAACACTATTACAAGCTCCTGCAGTTTTATGTTCTGCCTTGTTTCTCTCTCTCTCTCTCTCTCTCTCTCTCTCTCCCTCGAGCTCATCTCCATCCTGCTCTTCCTCTCATCCACCGCCGCCCTCTTCATCTTTTGACTCTTTTTCTGACAGACAGTTGGGAGTCACCCAGCCTCAGTGATGGATGACAGGCAGAGGCAGGCAGATGGAAAAGGAGCATTATAAACAGATGAGACGACCAGGTAGACAGGCCGAGAGTCAGACAGGTAGAGGGGCGGACGAGCATTTGCTGTTTCCAAAAGCTAATTTTACGCAAAATATAAAAATACAAATGAGGTGCGTTTCCCTCAGGGTCAAAACATGCATCCAGTAAAAAAGCAGAGTACTTCAAGAGCTGATTCAATTTGAGTTTGTCCTCTAGTTACATTTCATGTGAAGACAAAAACAAAGAAATGCATTTGGCTGTATTATAACAGAGCAGCTAATGAAGACTTATGTTTGGGGAGTGACAGTAAAGATATCTGTTCCGCCTGGTTCTGGTGGACAGAGACTGTTGTGCAATGCGCCTGAAGCAGCCATGGAAACTCTGTCAGCAATTACTCAAAAAGTGCATTTCTTTTTCCATTCATCACATGACTTATTCATTCGCTGCGAAGATTTTCCGCATCGATCAACTTTAATAACTTTGTTCTGAAGAACGTGTGATTGAATTTTGCCATTTCCACTCAGCTTTCCAAATTTGATAAATCATAATTTGCAAATGAAAATATTGAGTGGATAACCCTGACTCCTGCAGGAGGGGGAATGATACAGTAAATTTCCAACAGATAAGACAGAAAATCCCTTCAGCGTACAATTATTTCACATGTCATCGCCATCATCCGTTGTATTCAGCAGCTTGCGGCCATTTCAGAGCGTTGCTCATCAAGTTTGTTAACGCATTTTCTTTTATCTTTCTGCTGCAACAAGGTGAAAACACCTAATGATTTGCTAAAACTGCTGCAGCGAGGTTAAATTAGTTTACTCTTTCTACAGACATCGCCTACATGCCGATCTCTTCTGTGCAGCTCATATTGGGAATCCTGAAACTCAAATGATGAACTTTCTCTCCAAACCATAATTCAGCAGCAACAATCAGATTATTTAGTTTCTGTCTGTAGAGAGTCTGCGTTGCCTCATTTCCCCAAATGTGACAGGCTGTCGTGCTGCAAACATCGCACTCATTTGCATTTCAATAACTCAAGTTCACAAAATATTTTTGGTTTGGTTTGCATCACAAATCCGTCCAATCACGCAGCGCAGAGTGATTGATAACCTCTCACTGAAACTGAAGAGATGAGATTCAGCTGCTCAGATGAAACTCCAGTTCAACATTACTGTTAGCGCAGGAAAATACACACAGAAACTGTTGTATACACGCACACATAGTACAGCGTAAAAGCAGAACATGATCAAACAAACACAAGTAGTCTCTCACTCACACAGAGACACACACACACTTTCCTCTGGCCAGTCAGTCAGTCAGTAGGTCAGTATGCTATGTTGAGTTATGGGCTGTATGCATGCAGCGCTCTCATTATGTCCAATCTAGCTCTGGACTGATGACATGAGCAGGGGTTGTGGAGTGTGTGTGTGTGTGTGTGTGTGTGTGTGTGTGTGTGTGTGTGTGTGTGTGTGTGTGTGTGTGTGTGTGTGTGTGTGTGTGTGTGTGTGTGTACTGGTAGGGGGGCTGACAGCCTGACAGGCATTGATAATCAGTCAAAAACACGGGCATTCATGGGAGAGTGCAGTGTTTAAGAGTTCCTCTCTTTAACCTCTACTACTACTGCTACTACTATTTAATAAAGACACTTCTAAGAGGACATATGACTACTGCTAATATACTATGACAACTACTGCTAATACTCCTACTATTAGTGCTGCTTTTACAACCATTAGACACATTATTTTTTTTTACTTCTGTTGTTGTTTCTGTTCTGTTACCACTACTACTAAAGTTCCAAATATGTCTACTACCAAGGCCACTTCTGCTACGACTAATACCACAGTTGCTTCCAGTTGTACTACACTTATTGCTGCTCCTGATGGTGCAGCTTGTAGGGCTGTGTAATGGCAAGAAGCTGGCGATACGATACGTATCATGATGCAGGGGTAACGATTCAATATGTTGTGATATATTGCAATACTGTAAGCAAGGCGATATATTGCGATTTTTCAAATAATACTGTCATAGTATCATGGTGGGCGGCTATGGCTCTGAGGGTAGAGCAGGTTGTCCACCAATCGGAAGGTCGGTGGTTCGATCCCCGGCTGCTCCAGATCACATGTCGATGTGTCCTTGAGCAAGACACTTAACCCCAAATTGCTCCCGAAGGCATAGCCATCGGTGTGTGAGTATTTAGATTAGATCCTGATGGGCAAAGTTGAATAGGTGAATGCTGACATGTAGTGTAAAGCGCTTTGAGTGGTCGGAAGACTAGAAAAGCGCTATATAAGTCCCGGTCCAAGTCTATGAACGCACCACAAATAAACCGCACGCTGCACGCGAAAAATTGCATGGTTTTTGCCCCAAACTGCATGTGATTATCATAAAGTGGGCATGTCTGTAAAGGGGAGACTTGTGGGTACCCATAGAACCCATTTTCATTCACATATCTTGAGGTCCAGAGGTCAAGGGACCCCTATGAAAATCGCCATGCCAGTTTTTCCTCACCAAAATTTAGTGCAACTGTGGAGCATTCTTTAGCCTCCTTCGCTACAAGCTAGTACGGCTTGCACTAATGGATTCCTTAGGTTTTCTAGTTTCCTATGTAACTTCACTCTAGCTTTAAAACTGAGCCTGCTACAACCTCTGAAAGTTCGTATAGCCGCCAGGCCGTTGGCTTTTTAGGAGGTTAATCAAAAATGGATACAGTGTTTTGGAGAATTGATACAGTATCGCAAATCACAATATCACAATACTCACGTGTAACAATATCTTCTTACATCTCTTGCAGCTAGTACAAAGTGTGCTACCACTACTGTTAGTTAGTTATTTCATTTACTGTGTCATGCAAATACAAGCGCCCAGCCCACATGGATTTATTAGATACCAAAAGAAATGTTATGTGGTGAAACATTTGTTGGACAAGCAACAACATCATTTCTTACATACAAATTTTGTCCTCTGTCACAAGCTCTATGAATAAAAAAAATCAGCCACAAAAAAGGTTCATACTGCTACTAATAATAATGGTAATAGTATAATAGTAAAAGTAACAGTAATATATTAAGAATAACTTATTATTAAGCAATAAAATATGCTTCATGAGACTTCAAAGCCAGGAAAGTGTAAGAGTTTAACATTATTTTTACTGTTCCCAACACTTGCTAACTACTGATGCTATTCCTGCCTCTTTTCATTATACTAGTAGAGGTACTTCTGCTCCTACTAATAGTGTTATAACCACTACTCATCCCGCCACAAATACTATTGTTGTTGGTGGTGCAATGCTGCCAATAAGTATAGCTACTGACATTTCTGCGACCTCGATTACTACCAGTAATACAAGTTAAACAATAATTATATTTTCATACAGTATTAGTGAGCCATAAAGAAGAAAAACTTGGACAGGGTATTTGAACCTGGACTCTTCCAGAGACAATCTTCACCTTCTTCTGTAAACTCTAAGCCCCGTCAAGCTCTGATGCAGTGTGTTTGTATGCTGTGTGAAGCCGTTTGCCGGTCTGTCTTATATGTGGGACTGACTCTAATCTCTGACCATCTGCGGAGCGGTGATAGATTAGCAGTCGGCTTCGACCTGAGCCGAACAGCACAGAAACCATAGAAGATGACTGTTGAAATCTGACATTTCAAACCAGGAAACAAACACACTCACTTGGTCAGATAGAGATACACACACACATTGTATACATGTTCACACTGACACCAAAGCAGAAACACGCATTCACATAAACACAAACACGCATAGATTTTGACGCAACTAAACACACATACACAGGGAAAGAAACACACACATAAATAGAGCATGTATTTATGGTTACTCACAAATGCATTTAACACAAAAACACACACTCCAACAGTGCAGAGACACACACTGACACACATATACACACACAATAGACCTTGTTATTATGGTGTTGCTGAGCCAGTTTCCTTGAAGCACAGTGACAAAGTGCTTTAAGTGCTTTTAAAGGCCAGCTGACATCACACACTACTGTTAGACTCCATGGTTATCTCGAAAAAACAATCAGCATTGTTCATGTGTGACTTTGAAAGGGATGAGAGCACTGATAGAAAGAGAAGGAGAGAGGGAGAGGATGCTCCGTCCTTCACTTTCATGCTGTTATTATTAGACTGCTAAACTCCAGCAGGGCCTCCGCTACTGTGATTATGGGTGCAATAGTGGTGCGACAGTTATCAGCACCCCATAAGGTGTAAAAGACCCATAAGGGCAGTGACTTGAACAAAAGTAGTGACTTGAACAAAATAACTTTGACAGTCAATTTAGGTCAAATCATAGCAAAAAGCAACTAAATCAGGCAACATAAATCAAATGTAACATGAGCTAGTACACCATAGTTTTGTGTCTATTGCCAAAAGATCCTACATGTCTCAAACGGAGTGTTAACCCACAGCCAAAGCTGTATTTGCGATAACTCTAAACTGAATCGAAATAATGACTTTTAAGTGACGATACATTTGGATTGATATAATAGTGATAAACCTGTGAATAGGCAAGATTTATTTATTTAGTCTAAGAAAAGTGGCTTCCCATTCACTCATAGAATGAATCACAATTTCTGCAAAGAAGAAACATTTTTAAATTTCCAACACTTTAAAAGGAAACAAAATACTTTTTGTCAACTTTATAAATCACCACAGGCACAGTTCCTGATTTATTTCTCATGAACGCTCTGAAATTCTAAAAAAAAAACATTTACACAATCTTTATATTGAATTGTCAAACATATCAAAACGGATCAAATTCACGATATTACAAACCCCGCTTAATATGCAGCTAATGACATGACAGTTTACGGTCGGTGGTCGTCATTAGGGATGCCACGGTGAGGAAATGTTCCCACAACACCGGGGTTACTGATTACACCAGATCTTTGTATCTTCCCTTACTTTTGTAGCCGAGTGTTATTAGTTGCGCTTATACTTGTGAAAGTAATAAAATAATAACATGAAGACCCACGTAGTCTGAACCAAGACGGCAAACTCTTCATTGCTCAACACTCAATGGCATGTGAGTTTTCTATGAGCACAGCAGTCAGAATAGTGACTCTCAGAGCAGTGCATCTGTAAACAGAAATGCTGATAGCTCTCAGCCCTCAACATGACCTGAGCCGACCAAAGGAATTGAAATTATGCTAAAAAGTGAAAAGAACTCGGCTTACAGCTTTGCATGAATAAGGGAAACTAGCTGTCCCGCAACAGAATGCCTCATCTACAGAGGAAAACTGTCAGATGCAGAAATGATGCTGGGTAAACTCAAGAAACATCTGGAGACGAAACAACCCCTCAGACAGCATGGATAATACTTCAAATGACTTCACGGTACGAAACAGAATCAATGCACGTCGTCACGTGTGCATGTTTTTTGTCCTTGAGAACCTAAACTGTTTAATTTTATACATCGAATACATTCAACCAACTAGAAAGCTTAGTTTCTATTCAATGTTTCAATGACAAGTTTAAGAAAATGAATGACAAGAAATAACTGAGTTGAATGACGTTTCCAATGCAGAAAACACCGTAAGGACCTGAACTTTAAAGGACAAGAGGATGAAGACATGATTCTACTGACTGAACTACATACAGCCTCTGGCATTGTGACAGATTCTGGTGAACAAGGTTTATAATAGTCGCTCTGTTCTGTCGAACAGTAATGCAGAAGCAGAACCAACTACAGTGAGTCAGACCTCATACCGGAGCCTCAAATGGGTTAACATTTGACCTAACGGACTGAAAAGGACAGTAAAAAAGAGACCTGCTGAAGACATAAGAGAAGAAAGTCTCAGGTAAAGATGAAAGCAATCATACAGAGTGAAAGAAGCACAACTGAAAGAAAGCAGACGAGACGGGAAAGGAAAGTGAGGAGGTGAGAGGCAAAGAAAAGAATAAGGAGAAGAGTATTTTTCTTCCTCTGGGCATCATGGCTACCTGGCTCTCAACAGTGCGTCATGGCAGATGTCGACTCACAGAGAGAGGAGGCTAATTTTAGCAGCCACATCACAGCGCAGGGACGGGCTCTAATGATTGGCTGCTTGGAAGGTCCACAGGACTCAGGGAGGAGTGTATGTGTGTGTGTGTGTGTGTGTTATTTGTGTGAGTGTTGAGTGGGTGATTAAGAGTGAGAAAAAGACAGAGAAGGAGAGAAAGGGGTTGATGAGAGAGTGGCAGAGTGAGAGAGAGGAGAGGAGAGGAGAGCAGTGACTCAGTGATTTCAGGAGGAACACACTCTCTCTTACATGCACCAAGACTGGTACCTCGACACCAACACAATGTAATGAATTCAACCACGTATGGTTTTAATCCACGGATAATACGTTAGAAATGCATACGTAGCCTATCTGGTGTGGTACATTATCTTGCTAAAAGAAAATGTGCAATGTATTTATGGAGCTAAAGGGAACAAGGACCTCTACTCTCCAGCAAAAGGATGAACAAAATAAAACAACATAGAACAGAAACTTAAAATGGCACTGGGTTTTAACATGCACACCTTCATCAGTACAACTACAATATGACTCAAAAGCAAGGGCTTCTTTTCCATCCACCTGAGGCTATTTTTGTATTTTATGATAATGTATTTTTCTGTTCAAAATATAACTTAAAGGGAGATTTGTCAAGTATTTACTTCTCTTATCAACATGAGAATGGGAAATATGCTTACTTTATGTAAAAGTATGTATATATTTATTACTGTAAATAGTTTGCATATAGTTTGCATGACAAGATATGAGCACCAAGCATCCAAGGTTCCAAATTAGGGCTGCAACTAATGATTACTTTCATTGTTGATTAATCTGTTGATTATTTTCTAGATTAATCAGCCCGTTAGCACGAAAATGCGTATCAGTTCCATGATAATGCGCAAGGCGTTTAACGCAATAAGTACGCCTTTCTTGATTTCCGCGTGTCATTTACAAGATGACGTCCTCAAATGTCTTGTTTTGTCCACAACGTAAAGATATTCAGTTTACTGTCATAGAGGAGTAAAGAAACAGGTAATATTCACATTTAAGAAGCTGGAATCAGAGAATTTTTACTTTTTTTTTTCTTAAAAAATGACGTATAAAGTATAAAATAAAATGAAAGCAGTACTTCTGTCCTTAAAAAGTATGGAAGGACTAAGATTCTTGACACTGAATGAATGACGAGGAATTTCTCTACAAACCTTGATAAGCACATGCAGAATTATGTCAAAATAAAGATTACATGTACAGTATATCAAAAATATCACATTACATTTGCAACACAACCTTTTCATGACACAATTAGTTATATTTATGTGAACTCTTTAACAACCCATCTGTGATTTATACGTACAGCTGAGGCCTGAGATGCAATTCAAAAGTAGTTTTTTTTTCTCTTTTCCACTATCTATGGAGCCAGACGTAGTTCAGATGGCGGCTCGTTCTTTTGTGTGAGCGCTGCAGAACATGCACCATGCAGGGCAAAGAGACAACAGGCCTGAAGAAACCTTTCAGAGCGCTCGCTACGCGGCTGCTTCAGCTCAGGACGGATGAGAGGGAAAGAGGCGTAAAAGCAACAGTGACGGGAGTCACCGTTATTATGCAGAAACATTATCTCTCGCTAAACTGAATCACTCGCATCAACAGCCTTTACCGACTTGACACTTCTCGCATAACACATAAAGGATTTGATAGGAATGTGAAAAGGATTTCCTCTTGCTCTTTCTATAGTCCCCTCTCCCGTCTCAGATCTGAAATGTCACATCCGTAGCTATTAGCCCAACTTCGTACCGCAAGCTCTGAAAAGGCACTCAGCCTACAATTTATGCCCCTCATTAGCGTGAGACGAGACAGTGAACAAGTCCTTTCGAGATTTCGCTGAACGCCAGCTCCTCATCACAAGCCCCTGGCCTGAATGATGCGTGGAGCGAC
>CAKALG010019870.1:0-12529 GCA_916700815.1 Helicolenus hilgendorfi | reverse complement strand
CATGACCTGCTGCAGCCACTCCCACACCTGGTACTTACTCCAGAACTGCGGCTGGGAGTCACGAGGCCACAGGCGACCCGTGTAACCAGACACCACCATTGGAACTGGAGACAGACATCAATGGTAATGTATGAAAACACACACACACAAAAAAGGCATTTGTCTACATCAGTGAATTTTGTTTAAATGTAAATATGCATCTGATGAGGGAAATATGAATTCCTCCACTGAAAGTATTTTGTCAATAATTAATCTACAGAGCAGTTTACCGAAAGAGCTGTTGAGCTACTTCTCAGTCGGGAATCTTTAATTCGTGCCTTGTGTTTCAGAGCTCTGGGCTCACCAGGTGAGCAATACATCAGTCGCTAATTGTTGAATGATTTTTCATTTTGCAATGCGGGTTTCATAACCAGCGAGAGAACTGGATTGTTGAACAGAGAGCAATCAGAATCCTTCCGCAGGACTAATTAGCATGTTTTCTCGAGGCATTTTACGATTTTGTTCAGACAATTGAATTAATTGATTTACGTCAGCTATGAGTGCATACATTATGCCAGGGAAGTCACATAATAGTCTTCATTAAGATATGCATGTCAGTGTGCGTCACAAAGCCTCACCATCAGGATAGGAGTTGGTAGGGCCCCAGGTAGAAATCAGCTGGCTGTCCAGGGTGGTGGATGGAGTAACGCTCATATTGTAGCTGCTACGCTCTGATGTACCATGGCCCAGGGGCTGAGGCAGGAGAGGAAGAATTTACTGTAGGGGTCAATTAAAAATGAGACTGCTTTAGGGCATCCAACACAAATTAGCCAATTCTAATTATCATATTGTGTCAAATATTCACATAATATTATTATATAGTGTAATAATGCACAGTTTGTTTGATTAAACTGAACATTTTTGTACATAATCCTTAGGATTTTCATGAACCCAAATCCCATTTTTAATACTATTAATGTATTTACATTCAGTAATTGTCTCGATATAGTATAGTAGTTTTGATCAATGGTAATTCCCACGCTGGATTCATATTGACTACCTAAGCAGGAGGGATTCACAGGGAAACGATGCGTGCATGTACTCCAGTGCAATCTTATCTCATTGAGATCCGCATCCTTGTTTACTATTCGCTCTTTTCACACCGTATCGGAGCTGTAGTAAGTTTCTGCTACTGAAAACGGAAATCCTGCAGCTGCTGGTTCACATTAAAACCATTAAAACTTCACATCAAAAGACAAAAACATGGATATTGGGTGCCCAGGTAGCTCGTCTGGTAAAGCGGGCGCCCCATGTATCAAAGGCTGCGTCCTTACTGCAGCGGCCCGAGGTTCAAATCCGACCCATGGCTCTTTGCTGCATGTCATCCCCTCTCATCTCTCCCCCTTTCACAACTATCACTATCTCTATCAAAATAAAGGCAAAAAGCCAAACAAAATAATCTTAAAAAAAAAAAAGGCAAAACACAGGGTGGCTTTTATTGTGACACAGCCATTGGAAAACGCAATGTGTTTGTAGCAGTAAGCACAAACCACGATCAAATCAACCAGGCCTGAAATCTTAAGGATTACAAAACTTAAACTGTGTAAATAAGTTGATTCATTAAATTGAACATATTTATGTAGCCATGCGTAATAACATATTTAAGGGCACTAAAAAGTAGTAACACAAAGGAATTCTATGTCAGCACAGTTTATGGGTTGTGTAAGCTGTCCATTAGACATACAAACATTTTACGAGACTGTCCTCCCACCAAAAAAAAACAACCCCATAGGTCGTTTGTACAAGCAGCTTATTGCAACCCATGTTTACGTTTATTGTTAGGCGGCGCCCGCTAGTGGGCGTAGTAATTACGATGTGAGCAAAGGAGGAAGTCAGGGCTTTCACCCGCTGTTCGTGACCCGAAGTCAGCGATGAGTTATTTTAACTCAACGTTGACTTATGTAATATACTTAACTTATGTTATGTAGGTAACGTAGGTTACTGTATGTACGTACGTCAGTTAAGTTACGTAACAAACATACTTGTTTTAAACCCAAACCATGATCTTTGCCTAAACCTAACCAATTTTTTTTTTTTTTGCCGTGTTTAAAACTGTGCCTGTTACGTTTAGGTAGGACGTGATGATCTCCTGCCACCGGTAGGGGCGCCGATGTAGGAAACGCTCCTGTGGGTCGTATTAGAGGTAACAAAACGATCTATGTGGTCGTATGGGTTGGAGGACTTGTAGAAAATTACAGAAGAATGGGTCAGTTCGGTCGGTTTTATGTTTTTGTGAAGGCCTATTTTCTGGTTACACAGTGTAAAACTTCCATTTAATATTTGTTTGTTAGTTGTTTGTTTTAGGCTGTTTGGTGTCTTTAGGCTAACATAAACGTACATGCTGCTGCTGTTTGATGTAACACTGATTTTACATATTAGCTATACAGCTGCTTATTTCATTGTCAGTTGATGTAGTGTTTAGTGTGGACTGCACTCCCTTTCAAGCTTCACATTTGCAGTCTGTGCTGTATATATATATAGAGGTAAATAAAAGGCATGTTTTAACCACAAGTATATTTGCATCCCATGTAAATAAAGCTTGTCAGAATTTCAACAGCTCCACTGTTTTGCACAATGGCTGAGTCATGATGACTGACACTGTTCACTACCAATATTCGGTTACTCTCTCACATGGTTATTGATTCTGAATGTTTGGGACATGAGTCATGCAATTCCAGTTAAACTTATTAGTTTAATTATTAATACTGATGCTAAAAAAGATGATTGCTCTTCTGTACTTTCCAGTCTACATTATGTTTTTTTTTTTTTCCATACGTCACTATTATTAATTTGTTTACACAATCCACGAGTCTTTTGAGCGGTAACATTTTCGAACATTTAAACAAAGCTTCATGGCTTTGGGAAGTAATTGTTTTAAAATGGGCTTTAAATTGGGCATGAATTCTCTGTCTAAGATGAGCAATGTGAAAAACAGTTTGTGGTAAACGTTATTGTAATCAAGCTGTCAACGTGATGGGTAACACCTGTTTCAGATGGCTACACAAAGAATCTGCTTCTTTACACAGTGACCCAAGCTTAACCTGTTCCATGGAAGATCTTGGTCACACCTTTATGGCAGGTTATAAACAAAACTATGCCAAGCCCTGTCGCACATTTCAACAGTAGATACTGTGCTGCCAGCCTAACACAAATGTGACACACAGACAGGCGGCCGAGGCTAAAGATCTGGCAAATCAGTTTTATAACAACCTAAAGTCGAGAACCCTGAATGAGATTTCCCCAGGAGGTAGGTGACACACACCGTGATGCCGAGGTAGATCAGCTCCTCAGCTGACAATCTGCCAAGTCTGCTCAAACACCTCATGCTGCGTTAACCCTGTATGTACTGCCAAGCCGGTGTCTTATCAACAAGGCAGCGAGTATGTAATGTACTGTAGCAGCGCTTAAGAAAAGAGACAAAGACATAGTCACAGTTATGGATCAATATCCCGTTAGCTGAGACATAGTGAAAGCGGTGATGAGGATAATCTTATCTGAGGAAGTTTACACAACCCCCATATCAGTCAGAAGACTGTTGGTTTCATTTCATGTCATTGTGGCCTTATGATAGCGTTGGACCTAACTAAGATGGGTCAATTGTCTGTTTTAGTTCACTCCATTTTTGCTTTACCTATCTACTGTAAATACGGCTTTTGAAACCAACCTTTAATTAAAACAGAGGTTGCTGCCGTGGCATTAAATATGCAACCTTTCTGCGACACCAACAGCTGAAACAGAAGTGAGGAGGTGCAGTGTTGACAGCGTGAAAGTGTGCTGAAAAAGTACAGGGGAATATATTAAAGTTAATGTATTATTTTGCATAGCGTTACACAAAACTTTATTTCATATTCAGCTCAGTAAATATTCAAGTGAGGCTATACGGGCCATTTTGTTTGTACTATTCTACATTATTTACCATCTCTAATTTTGTTTTGAAATTGCAGATGCTGTTCAGTGCAATCGCACAGATAATCAAACTGGTGCAACAACACAAGATGCATGTGAGATAGCTAGAGGTTTGTACCCAGTGGAAATAAATGTCCAAATATTTAAGTGCAGTTGTGCCAAAAACTGCTTTTTTCCATATTTTCCATACCTGCACACCCTAAATAGAACAGGTTAAAAGGCCAATGAAAGCATATAGTTATAATAGTTATAATTAGCAATCATTTTAGAATTAAATGGCATTGAAACACACTTATCCTATTAGACCTATCAGCCCTCAGTTTGATCATACTGTATTCAGTCATTTTGAAAAGCACTACAGGTTGCCCAGCACTAGTATGGCAGCTTACCAGAGCAGTAGAACGGGGTCGCACCAGGCCTGACGTAGATCCAAGATCTCAACACGGCTGAATAGAGATCAGTGTTAATTTCCTGAGTTTCCAATGCTCTGTCACTAGTGTTTACAGTGAGACGAGGTGAGTCCTTTCGCTTCCCAAATCTTAGGATTAACAGTTGAAAGCATGCAGACACACTAGGTGTTGCCACTACCACAATGTTTTTTTTTTATCCTCCTAACTTCCTTATCCTGCACCAATTGGCTACCTGTCCAGGGCCATACCAGGCAGGTATTTGCATAATGCACACCCACACACACACACACCTCACATAACTTTTATATTCCCTATTGGCACTGTTCCCTCTCAAACACATGTTCACTGAAGCAGAAAGGCAAACACTTATACACAGGCATGGATCCAAACACACTCCTCAGCCCATAGAGGGAACATTAAATTGCTTAAAGTCATTGTTCACACAGATGCTTAAAATAGCGTTTAACCTTCAGAGAAAATTTCCCCTGTGTTATTATGTTGCACAACATTTGTTTTCCTTATTTCATCATGATGAACGAGGTGCTGACAGTTTAGGTAAAGAGGGCCTGAGAGAATTTGTTCCTTTTCCTTTTGGAAAGTGGAAAAACATTAATGTCTGTGTGCCTGAAAAGACTGTAAGAGAAATGTCTTCATCAGGGTTACACATTTACAAATGCCTCAGTAGCCTCTTTTAGCTTTGAATTTGCAAATTAAATTTGCACTTTGAGGAACGATCACTACTTAGGACGAGCTTATTTTAGCCTCACTCAGAGCTATGGATGACCTCACCTCATCACAATCACATCAGCCTTTGATTGACTCTTAAAATAGCTTCCAACGACATGCGGTGATCCACAGGTGCCTGAGCGGAGACTGAAAGATGATAAGTGGAGAGGGAGACTCAAAAGCAGCTTTATTATGTGCAAAGTCTTAGCCAGTGTTCATATATGCTTAAGTATTTTCCTTTGGTATCGTGTCTGTCACACTCACATGTTCTGTCTTTTGAAGAGGACATCAAATACCGCTGTGGACATGTTATATGGAGCTAAGTCAATGCCAATATCCAAAAGATAAACTCATGTTTCTCTTCAGATCAGCCATTGTGCACAGCACGGCTGTACTAATAGAGAAAGATAACTTTTTTTTTTCTCCTTCAAATTCCTCAAAACATGTTTGTCCTGTTTTTTTTTTTTTTTTTTTCCAGGTCTCATCAGTCAAATGCAGAGCACGTCTTTTTAAATCAAAACCGAGTAGATTAAATAAACAGTATCCACGCAGAAGTAAATGTGTCAGAGAAGCATTTTTACTGAACTTTGTCACCCTTCATATCCACTAGTCGCCCTATACTGACAGCGATCAGAGGGACTTCAAACAGTCTATTTCTGCTTGACGCCAATTAGGGTTTGGGGCAAATTGTAGCATCTTTGATCTGGGATCTAAATCTGATCTGTAGCCTTGTACCACTACAATACCTCTTGGGACCAGAGGCACTAACAGTATCATGCTCGTAATTGAAGTGACTTTGCGCAGCAGTTGAACTGTATAATAGGAGAAGTCTGTGAGAAAGTATGTCAGGTTTCTCTCAGAGCTTTGAGTCGTGTGGAGGGGGAAACAAGAGGTGAAGCTGAACAAATAAACCCAATTAAGTTGCTCTTCTTATATAATGTGGATGGTAATCATATGGAATCACGTCCAAGTCTTAATATTTAATCATCTCAAGAGGCTGACATTAATGGTCTTTTCTCGTTCCATAGATCCCTGTGATCAACATTCTGGCTCTGTTCACACTGAGCTCACTACGGAAGCTCTCTCTCTCTCTCTCTCTCTCTCTCTCTCTCTCTCTCTCTCTCTCTCTCTCTCTCTCTCTCTCTCTCTCTGTGTGTGTGTGTGTGTGTGTGTGTGTGTGTGTGTGACTTGGACTCCTGCCCACAGCTCAGCCTCAGAGGTAATGAGGGAATTCAGTGTTAGCATGATTATCTCTGAGAGTTCCCCTCATCTCCCCCGTGCAATGCCAAGATCGCTGCAGTCCTAATGGTAAAACCCACCACTCCTGATTTCCCTGCGACTCACCGACACCGTCCATACATGCACGGGTTACGGATAAGTTGCCTCAAGCCCTCCCCGCAGCCCGTTTGTAACACAGGTGCTATTTTCTGGATTTTTTTTTTCTTGCAGCAGCAGCTTCCCATCCGCTTTTTAAAGGGTAAAGTGCCTCCAGGGTGTAATTTGGGACCTGTAAGCCGCGTTTGGTGCCTTCCCACTGTGAATGCCTGACCAGATTTTATTGCAGTAAGATTAATACGACCATCAGCGGTGAACTGAAGTCACACACTTCTCATTATGGCCAATGCTTTTTGGCTTCTCAACTTCTTTCTTTTTTTTTTGTTCTTTCTCTATCACACTTTTTTTTTCGCCATGTCACAAGGAGAGCCGAGTATTTGGCATCTCATTTCATGGATCTTCGTTCTGCTTTTTCAGGGTGGATGTGGGTCGACATATGCAGGAGTCCACTGGGGGGGAATAGCAAAAGGGAGAGAGAGTGGGAGAGATCAAAGTCTGTCATATCAGCTGTGTGAGTCAGCCTACCGACATCGTGAAGACATCCTCCCAGACGCGAGAAAATGTCATCAAAACGCTGGCATTATAGACAGTGTCATCTATTTTTAAATAGGGAGTCAAGTAGAGGCTTATGTCACCCTCCAATAATAGTACACCACTGATCCATCTATAAAGAGGCTTATAACTTGCTTAGTGGTACTGTGAAATATTAATGCTTTATTTGAGGATGCGGTCAAAAGTTTCCCTTTGACAGGGAAAGGCTGTCAGAGCTGTCAGTCAGAGGAAACAGACAAGACAGGAGGAGGGTACAGTTTGCATGCTCTAATGAACAGGAACTTATTAGCGGGAGTATGTCTATTACTGTCCCGCTTGCCTCCCCTCTTTCATTAGCTGCTTATCACGCCCGTTAGTGTCTTCTTTAATACTTCACATTTTGATTAGCATATGATCCAAGGGGAAAGACGGAAAAAAATCATTTTATTAGTGTCAATTACTGCTACAAATGACAATTTCACTGCCTAAATTGTAATTTCACGTTTCCTCCCTGTCAAAGAACAATGGCTGTGTAATTACGGTAATGAGAAGTGCAACAGAAAAAAAATGAATTATTCACAATCCTCTTCCTTCCTTGTTCTTTTTGAACTCCGCCATGTCTGTTTGCTTGTCATCCGGCTGTGGCTGTGTTAATCACCCTGCATGGGGAACATAGGGTTTTGCGTGTTTCATAAGGGATGTGTTTAGGTGCAGGAGTCCTAGAGCATGGCATGCATGAATGATGTAAAAAATATATATATCTTTTCACCTGCACAGTGTCCAGAAACCTGAGTGTGGATCTCTCCTCCGCCCGTAGGTGACACTGTTGTCTCATATACTGCTGAGGATCTTCTGAAAGCAAGGTTATGTGATGAGTGAACAACACAGATGTGATATGAGAATATGTAGGCGATGAAACATGCTTCCTGACAGCTACTGACTGCGGTGCCAATGGATGGCACTACCCATATAGGTTACAGTAACCTACATACACTATCTCGCAACTCCCTGAGGGGAACATCACAGAGGTGTAATGAGAGAGGAAGAGAGATGAGAGACGAAAAGGAGGGTCAGTGCAGGACCAGTTTGTTGTGACACACAGCCTATAATGCACTATGGCGTTGCCACAGCCAGTGGCATTCCTTTAGCGTTTCATCTATGTACATACCACCATCACAGACTGCAGGTACAAAATACATCAATGAAACATTCCAGTTTTTCAAAACAAGACACTGAAACCTACAATCATTTATTTGCTGATAACGTATTGTTGTTATGAGGAAATAACTGTGTGGTTTGCACTTTGTCCCTCTAAGTCATTAATAATTAAAGGTGCTATGATGAATATTTTTATATTAACAATGGATCAAACTAATTGAAAAGGGCTCGTGCGTGTGACAAACCCACAGATAATTATCACTTGACTTTGCAGATCCTCTCGGCTCTATAGAGCGGAGCTATCAACATGCGACTGATTGTTTTTGGTTCCCCAACTTGACTGTTTTGGTTCCCTCTCACCGCTCTCATCATCAGTCAAATATGCATGAAGCTGTTTTCAGCTAAAGCAAAAAGCTCTAAAACTCACTGTATGCTACCAAACAGCAGAGTTTGGAGCTAGCTGGTGAACACAGTCAAGCTTTTAGCAGCTAAAAGATCCAGATATTTCACTTAGTAGTTGGTTAGAGAGCATAACAGAGCAAAAAGGAGAGTGAATATTGGAAAGTTGAATCCAAATGAATGCTAATGTTCAACCAGTGGGTCTGAAAAGTGAAGCCAATGCTGAAATGCCTTAAACTTGCATTCTTTCTAATAGCCAGCAGGAGGCGACTCCTCTGGTTGCAAAAATAAATCTGATTGTAAAGAAGTCTATGAGAAAATGACCCAACTTCTCACTTGATTTATTACCTCAGTAAACATTATAAACATGAGTTTATGGTCTCAATCGCTAGTTTCAAGTCTTTTTCAATACAGCATGATGTTCATTTAGTAAACTATGGTCCCATTTAGAGTCAAACAGACCATAAAGCAGGGTATGCTTTAGGGCGCGGCTACCTTATGATTGACAGGTCACTACCACGGCGTTGTCCGGTCTGTGAGTTGTCTTACAACTTTAACCCTTTCAGTGTGTTTTCAGTTCATCAAAGTTAATTGTAACATTTTGGTTGCCTAAAAATGTCTTATTCAGCGTTCAGTTGTAGTTAGCTTCACCCTCTTGTGTCACTTCTGGTTGCAAAGAACCAAGATGGCGACGGCCAAAACACCGAACTCGAGGATTCAAAACCGTAGTCCACAAACCAATGGGTGACGTCGCAGTGACTACGTCAACTTCTTATATACAGTCTGTGTTGAACTGCTGGATGCAAATAAGTAATAAACAAGTTCACCATATTAACATTAAAGTGATAATATGCTAATATTGTCTTTGCAGCTTATTTCGGTTTAAATATGTGGAAAATATTGTTATTCACACTCTTGATTATATTTTCACTCTTTATATTACGTGAAATTATTCTACAGTTGGACAACTTGGCATATTATTTACATTTACATAAGTGAAAGAGGTATTCTGTCCCTGAAAATCACTGGGTATTCAACACAAACCATCAATCATTTAACCTTAAAAAAGATGTACAGATTTATCATTGAATGTTCCCTTTATCCAAACTACTAAAACTACATACTGTATCAGTTAATATGTATGGTAATGGTATGTAGCCTATCCACTTTAAAAAAAAAATTCAAATAGGTCACTTTAAGTGCTTTTAAATAATCAGCATCAAAGACTGCAGAAAAAATCCTTTGTTATAGGGCTTTATTTGTACCACCCAAGATTTAAAATACCTCCTACTGTATGATTTCACTCGTATGGAGACTTCATGAAGATAATAAAACAGGATTTGTACTTTGAAATTTGTACAAGATCAGCAGAATTTAAGGGTACAACAAGGCTGAGATGCCAGTCAGTACATGCACTTCTAGATCTTGATAGACGATCTGCTAGGAAACAATTTAGATGTTTATCTTGCATAACTACCAGTATCTGACAAGATAAGAGCGAGTGCAATGCAAGTGTACTGGCCACCGTTTGGGTGAAATGAAAAGAGAGTGGCAGTGAAATGGACATTAAAGCACACGAGCTGTCTGATTGTGTAATTAGCCGGGCGTTGGCAAGGCTTACGGGTATAGCAGTTGCCATGGAAACATACAGTATGCATCGCATCTTTGTCCACCCCTCACAAAATATCACCCATATTTGGTTCAGGTTGTCGGCAATCGAGAGCTGAATGAAATGTGACGAGCGGCTAAATTTGGAAACATCAGTTGTTGAACCAGAATATCACGTGAGTAGCAGCTCTGAAGGTTGAGCCATACTGTCAGCTAACCACCTGGGCTCACATTCTGGTCTCAGTGAATTAACTGCTGTGCCTTCAGAGCTGTCAACCTTTTCCTGAAATTACTAAATACCCCTCGCTGCGTGCATATGACTCTGGTAGTATGAAAATTCAGGGAAACCACATGTTTGAGGGCAGATTAATCAATTTTGACCCTCTCCTGCTGAGTCAAAGCTGCTGATATACTGTAGGATAATTTTGCAGTTTCACACTCGTTACAGGAGAATATGAACACGGGCAAATAACAGAAATCTGAAAGCAGCAGGTTCCCATGATAATGAGGTGTAATATTTGTCATATTTTATCGGGGAAAGAAAGTGGGGAGCATGGTTTTGCATTTCTGTGTGAGTTGTAGGCTAGTAACGGCCATATTGTAGGAAATCTGTTCACACAGTTGCATTGTGGGCACTCAACTCCCATCTGGGGACCTGAAAAACTCAACATGATTAAATGCCCAAGACAAATTTTTCCTAAGGGAAATAAAGGCTTATCTAATCTAATCTAATCTAATCTAAAGGATAAATTCTGATTTTCTTTCCAACTCTACAATACTCACATGCCCATATCTATTGTAAGAGTTATTCATCGCTGTTATCATTCCACCTGTCCATACTGTCAAGTATGAACTGGTTCCTATAGTGTGACTCTAATGTGACAGGTCCACAGTCTTTGTTGTTAAGGCATTCTGAAGTGCAGCTCTTGTCCCTTTATGTTACACACCCTTAAATTTCACGTCACCTCACCTCTCAAACAGCTGTCACAGCTGGCCTATTATTAACAGACCAGTACGGCCTGTTATTAATAGGCTCTAGCCTATTTTATATTTCCTGCAGGCTGTTACATGCATGTCATGTCACACTCTCCTCTAAGGTTATGTTTTCCTTGTTTCCAGTGTTAAGTCATCATTTCCTGTTTTATTTTTTACTATACTCACCTTTGTCTGTTGTTTCAGATACTTCCCTTTCTGCCCTTGTGTGTTTCCCACCTGTGTGAGCCCCGCCCTGATTGTTTTCACTTGTCCTTCATTAGCCCTGCTGTCACCTGTTCCCCATTATCACCCTCCTTTCATTGGGTATTTAGTCTGTGTCCTCCCATGTGCCAGTTTGTCTCATCAGTGAGTGGTCCAGCTGTAAGTTCCTTGTGTTTTTCCTTGTTTTTTCCTATTGTTTTTCAGATCAGTCTTCATTTACCGTTACTCAGATCTTGCCTGTAGTGTTTTTGAATTCCTAGATGCTGATTCTGGCTAAAACACAGTAGCTACATGAGGATGGCACACATCCAGTGTAATAATGTTACAAACAGAATAGTCAATCTTACTTACTGTTGACGTTTCAGTAGAAATTTGGCAATCTTGCTCCTACGTTATAGGCTGCTACTTCAGTAGGACAGGTGGACAATTGTAAAAATTTAATAAACTCTGCTTATTTATGGAAGAGTTATGCTGCTTTCACATGGAAACAGGCGGATGGTACACTGCAAACCACATATCATGTCACATATCAAGAGCAGGACGGTAAAAGTAGGTGAGGCCGGGCAGAGGGTACCAGCCTCGGTAATGTTGGACAACATTGCAGTCCAAAGTTACAATATTTTTACTTTTTTGACGCGACGGCCTACAACCGGATGTTACGTAGCTCCTCACACCGGAGAAATCTGTTTAGGTTTGCAATAGAATATTAAGAGAAATCTGCATTTTATAGCTACATGCTATAAATACCAGATACTACTAGAATAATTACACAAAATGGTCGACACAAAATAATGTTATTTAATATAATTTATTCCATCACCATAGCAATATATTGTCATTTGTATTTCGTTTTGCCATCCTGCCATTTCGTCAAACTGTTTATTTGTTTTTCCAGTGCTATCCAGAAGGTGTTGTCCTTCTGCTGTCTACCGTCTGCCTGATTCCATGTAAATGCAGCATTAGATACAGTGACATTTGTGGCTTTACAGGGTCATCCCATTATTGTTTTTGTGATCAGTATTTTTTTTTTCTTAACAGTTAAGACTTTAAAAGAAATGTATTGGCTGTGTAAAAATATAGAGGAGTAATGTCTACCTGAGCAGAGAATGAAGTCGCTCTCCCTCTGTGTGTTGTAATCCCATCTTCTTTGTTGTTTGTCTTTTTAGTGCATGTGAGCGTGCCCCACTGGCTAGCTCTCGGCCGCCGCTCTGCACTGCTCT
>CAKALG010019868.1:0-12913 GCA_916700815.1 Helicolenus hilgendorfi | reverse complement strand
GAGACAGACTGAAAAGAAAAGAGATTCAAGTCAGTGTTTCTGCAGGGTAGGATATCAAACTAAATGTCCTAATTAAGACAATATATACAAATTAGGATATATGCAGTGTATATAAATAGACATAATATACATATAAACAGATTGCAGTTAAGGTGCAAAGGATAGACGTATGTTATATTTTGATGAATAAGAGTTAAGTATAAGTTGCATATTGATGATATTGTATAAAAAAAGTTGAATAAGAGTATTATAAAGAATACATTATATACAGGTGGAGTTATATTCATATATCTATACATAGAGAGGTTATGTTCATAGAGTTATATGCATATGGAACTTAGTGAATGTATATAAGATGATCAAAAGATACTCAGTGCTTCTTGCTTCACACAGATATTATACCATATATACCATACGCTATACAAATACTGTACAGTGAAACGTTAACTACATGTCATGGGCTGTCACCTACAAAACAAACACTATCATAAAGGACAATAAAAAACATGCTTACTTCAGTGTCTTGATTTGCTCCAGTTTGTTGGTTTTTGGAGAGCCTTTCTCCAGTAAAAGTTTCTCTGTTATTTTCTCCATTGATTACCTGTGGAAAAGACCAAAATTCAAAAATCAAGATAATGTAGAGCAAAGATGGAGTGGAGTATTAAAGAGTTAAGTGCCCTCTTCTTCTGACCTCTGACCACACCCAGCATCACTCATGGGTGCTCTGCTGCACCTATAAAGACACACCAGGATGTACTCACCACACCCTGAGTACTAATCTACATCTCTGCGCCAAGGTGAGAACAAAAATGTAGTTTTATTGTCTTTAATTGTAACCTGTGAAGTACAGGTACCCTGTGAAGTATTTGACCACTAACGGCCCTCTGGTCTAGGGATGCACCGATACCGATACCAGATATTGGGCTCAAACAGCCTGTGACAATGGGGCCAATCTATTCAATTCAATTCTATGTGTATATGCTATACACATCATATACTGGAATTTGAATTCCTATTCAAGTTTTGACCAATCTTTGGTTGCTGCATTAAAAACGTTTACACCTAAATTGTGATTCCAGTTAATTAAAAAAGATTTCTGTTCTTTAAATAAAAATAACTGAGGTAGTAAATGTGCAAATGTAGATGTGGTTGTAGATGGAGTCTGGTTGAGACAGAAACTCTAAAGCTGCGAGTTTCATTGTTTACTTAGCAAAACAACATTGTCCTTTTATCTTATTAAATCTGTTTTTATAAATGAAAAGACTTCCCTTCAATAAAAAACTCTTTCACAGTGAATGTAAGGAAAAGTTAAATGAGAAAGTTAGCACAGAGAAGAGCTCATTTTGCTGAGACAATAACAAAACAACACACAAGTTTCAGCCTCAGCCATGCTGGAAGCCGCATTTCTTTGTATTTTGAGGCTACTACATCAAAATTACAGACAATAAACCACTTATTCTTGACTTTTAGTGTATATCCCAAATGTATATTTACATTAGGTTCGTATATGTGTTAATATTCGTAGATAAAACTTACTTACAGACTATTTCTGCGACTTCAGTGAACTCACTACTCCTGCAGAAACTGAGCTTTCCCGGGGAAACTCAACGCATTTCCGGTGGGCGTGGCTTAAAAAGACTTTAATAAAAAAAGGGGCTAATTTTTACCCTATGCTGTGCCTGACAGGCAGGATGTAAAGCCTTCAGCCTTCAGCCCAGGGTGAAAACAGTTTCAGATCTTTGACTGTAAAAGCAGCAGTACTGCTGTGTAAACAGTATTTTGTCTTTTCTACTGTATGTGTATATTGTATTTGGATCTGGACCGAAGGATGAAAAATAGCATTCCTGTTTACTCCTGTCTGTTTACATCTTGTATTTTATACTGTCCATTAACATGTGCTGTCCCTATCAAATAAATACATAAATAAATACTCTCTTACAAGTAAAATTCCTGTATTCCAAATCTTTAAAAAAAAAAAAAAAAAAGGACAAAAGTAATAGCATCAGAATATACTGAAAGTTTCAAAAGTAAAAGTGCAAGAATGGCCCATTTTTTTTAATAATGTATATTATAGGCTATTACTGGATTAGAATTAGTGATGCATTATAGTGTGCATTAAATGCACACTATAATGCATCACTATAATCCAGCCAGTGTTGCAACTGGTAAAGGTGGGCAAATTGTAATTACTTTATATACTGCTGTGTAGCTTAACCTATAATAATATATCATAATTATCATTATATCATATTAGTTGATGCACTATATATATATACCACTCTTCAAAATCAATAAATAGAGGTTAAAAAAGAAAAAAAAGTACTTCCTGGTTATAGCTACTGTATGTATGTATGTATGTATGTATATAATGTGTTTGCATATATTCTAGTGATATCTATATGTGATAATCCAATGTGACCTATTGAAAAAAAAACAGAGAAAAAACTTTGTTATAAAATAAAAATCCTCTAAAATGTAAATAATATTCATCCAGTGTGTGGTGCATTACACCAAACGTTTCGTTAGGTGGCGATGTTTATCTGTTTTAACCAGGTTTGCTACCTTCATATCAACAGAAGAAGGAGAAGATGATACAGGATGTGATGATGGCTCCTGATAGCACTGACCTCGTTACTTTATGTGCTTGTAAAGGCATCCGGCGGTGTCTGAAGTGTGAAATTGTAAAGGGAAAAGAAGAACCGGAGGCCAATGAACCAAAGGTAAACATATCTGACTGAAAACTGTGTTTTTACATTGTTTTATCAGCCGGAAACGGACGCAGCTGCTGCTATTAAGCGCTTCTCAAAATAGCTACGGAAGCTCTCACAGGACATCTACTGTCAACAGTCTCTATGGTTTCTCAACATACTTTGTTACAGTATTTTGTCGTCTTTACATTATTATAACATTTCTCGTTAAAACAATATATTATTATGGCGTTTCCTTACACTTATGCAGTAGTGGAAAAGAGCTAACTACAGTTAAGTAGCTACTTATGTACAATTTTGAGGTACTTTACTTAAAGGTCCCATATCGTGCTCATTTTCAGGTTCATACTTGTATTTTGTGTTTCTACTAGAACATGTTTACATGCTGTAATGTTAAAAAAAAAACACTGAATATACCTGTATCCATGCTCTCTCTGAAACGCTCCGTTTTTTTTCCCGCCATGTGTTATTAATGTATAACATACCCAACATTATTTTTTTTTTGTTTATGAAGATAGTGCACCATTTCCTCTACGATCCTGAGACGAGGCTTGCTTTTCGCCAAGATGCCGAGGAGGCTGCGTCCTTCCCCTTCCCTGGTGTCTTCCTGCGGGAGAACTTCATATCTGAAGAGGAGGAGAAACAGCTGATAAGCACGATGGACCAGGATGTGTGGAACGAGTCCCAGTCTGGTCGAAGGAAACAGGTTATACATGTTGTTTCTGAATAGCACCACAAGACCGTGGCTCAATTATGTCTGTTTGTTTACTTTGTATTTGGTTTTCAAGAGAACAGGGCTTGAGGACACCAGTAGCTTGTTTGTTGGACACTGTTTCACAAACCTGACATACTGGCTTTGTGTGGTCAGTAATAGCTGTAATGCATGTAAATTAATTTAGATTCCAAAGTAACTTTTGTTGAGCAAAATTGTCTGCACTCCTCTGATCTTCATACTAGTTAACTCACACAAAAGCTGCACAATTGTGAAAAAATATCCACAATTTTTTTGTAAATTTCCCATTCATAATACACTGATGAAATAAACAAAAGTCATTTCTCATATCGTTGCAGGACTTTGGTCCAAAAGTTAACTTCAAGAGGAGGAAAGTGCGTTTTGGAGGTTTCAGTGGACTTCCTGCTTTGAGCCAAAAACTAGTGCTGCGAATGCAACAAGAGCCAAGTCTAGCAGACTTTCAACCGGTTGAGCAGTGCAACCTGGACTACCATCCTCAGCGAGGCTCCGCCATCGACCCACACCTAGACGACTCCTGGCTGTGGGGGGAACGCCTGGTCACCATCAACATGCTATCAAACACTACGCTCACTATGTCCCTTGAACAGGGTCTACCAGAGCTGGGACTAGCAGAGGAAGTCCACGTAGCGGTGCGTCTTCCTCGCAGATCTTTAGTTGTGTTATACGGCGAGGCACGGCATAGATGGAAACACGCCATTCACAGGGACGACGTTCAGGAGCGCAGAGTTTGCAGCACCTACAGAGAGCTGTCTACAGAGTTCCTACCTGGAGGGCAGCAGACAGAGCTGGGAGCTCAGCTGTTGAACATTTCTTTGAGCTTTCAAGGAACTCCGATTTGATGCAGAGGAAGACGGTACTACCAGACGGCTGGAGGTCCAGACTCCTCAGATGACATAAATTATCTATCAAATAGAATTATATAAATGTAGTTATTACATGATGTTTCTTTCAGAGTTTGAGACCTATTGTCCTTCACAAATGCAGATGTTGTTGTTTATTACACAGCTTTGAAGAATACTCGATTCTGATTGGTCAATTACGGCATTCTACGGTCTGTTATTTCTTTATAGCAGACCATTGCTATGTATAACAGACCGTTGCTATGGACGCAGTTCTGTTGTCGGACTCTGGCAGACCATTTTTGTGTCAAATTATTGATTTCTTAAGTAAGTAGCCGTGTAATAAGCAGGATAATGTACAGCTAACGGGTCATTATAGTGAAATAAACCACTTCCGGGTTATACATTATCCCTTACTGATGCCACATACAGAAAAATATCAAATATATTCTGCAATATGATTACATAAATATATTTATATAGTCTGAAGAAGAGCTTGTGCTCGAAACGTCACTTACTAAGATTTGCCAAAAAATTGCACTTAACAAGGGAGCTAAAGTGTGCGGACCTTCTACGTTTTTCATTGTGGTCTTCTACTGGTCCAGCACCGGCCTACCACGGCTTTGGATGTGCGCGACCACCTTACATTGTTTATAAATATATACTAGCAGAATATACTGGTTACCAGACTTCAACACATCAATAATGCATGATAATGGAACTAAAACAAAAACTCTCAAAGCCACAAAAGTGAATCAAACAATCTGTCACATGAAACAATCCTGAGGAGCAGTTGTTCTTGAATGTCTTAACAGGTTTTATTTGATCATAATGGTTGCTAGCCATTCCTTCATTTATCCAGTTCCTCAGTTTATGAGGCTCAATACCAGCTGTCTTTAGAAGCTGTATTTTCTGCAGACCTCAATCTTTTTCAATTCTGTCTTTCAATAAAAAAAAGAAAATGTTTTTTTTTCCATACCCACTTTGCCTCACCTTGTGTTTTTATGTAGAATGTGTACTTTAAGGCTGTCCCGAATACCATTTTTTTTGCTGCTGAATATTGACGGTGACCCTGATGAAGACCTATGTTGATCACAACGCGTTGGTCATTTTAAATAATTATTGCCATGTAAAATAAAGACATTTTAACTTTGTTTAAACACTACAGTGTGCCAAAATGATATTCTAAGGCATTGCATAGTGCAGTTAAAATGAAAGGCTTGAATATAAACATAAGTAAATATAAAATAGTAATGTAAATGTAATTTTGTTGAAGACTCATCTTTTATTTCAGATGAGAAAACTGATGTAGTAAGAGGAGGGGTAGACAGGAATGTAGTATGTAATAATGTAGTATGTAATAATGTGTATATATATATACGTACATATATATATATATGTATATATATACGCACACTTATGTATACACACAGATAGTGTAACAGTTTGTAAAACAGTATGTAAAGTAGCATAAGTAAGTAAGTACATAAAAGGTAAATAAAGGTAAAGTGACAATGGTAAAAGTGTTAGTTACATTCCACCTCTGCTCTAAATATAGGACTTTATCTTGCATTGGAATATTATGACATTGTAGTATTTCTACATTTACTTCAGTGGTAATTACACCACTATTTTTGCATCATTTTCTACCAGTGTGTGCTTCTTCATTGACAGTGCCTTTATTGTGAAATCTGCAACCGGATATCCGTGTTTCCTCCGGTTAGCTGTTGGCTTGTCGTTGGCTTCTTTAACTGCTGCACAACCTGTTTGTTGATCGCTCCTCTGTGTGGCTAATTAAACACCCAGACTACTTTATTATAATAAGCCGGGTTCATTTCTCAGGGGAGGCTTTAAAGTAGCCGTCGCACAGCAAGGAAGAGCTATCTGTCTGACAGCAGACACCAACATTAAGGACTATGTTATTGTATTTAAACTGCTTTTTCTAATGTAGCTTGTGAGCTAGCTGCGTCGCCTTACAGTGTACACATAGACGTTTTATTGTTCCTGAAACAGCCTCTGTATGTCATCACAAGTGTTAAGTATACATATATAAGGCGAGTCAGGAATAATCCTCACCTCCACCGGGGCTAACTCCCGGTAACCGAGCGATTAATGGCCGGAAATCCGAGGAGGGGCGCCGGTCTGATCGGCTTGATGAAGGACGCCTTTCAGCCCCACCAGCAGCCTCTCCAGCCTCACCAACCTGCAGTGTTCGATAAGAAAATGGTGGAGAAATGCTGGAAACTCATGGATAAGGTACTGACACTGGTTGTTTTTATTTAGGGTACTAAAAATTACACCAAAAATGGAACTGAGAATGAGTCACTTGACTTCTCAGTAGCTCTACATGAGAACAATACTTACTTCCCCTTATTTTCATCATCATGATGGGCAAACAACTGTCTTCTTATTAACCTTCTTATTAACCTGAGTACTTAACTTGTGTATTAACCCCTCTGAGACCCACAATAGTCCAATTATTGTCTTTTTTTATGGGGTCTTTAGGGGGAGATAACATCACCTGTACATCACCTGAAAGCTGGGTACCTGCATATTAATTTGAGATGCAGCTCTGTGTGTCAAGCTCTTCTAGTTCTTCAGATCATACCCATTTTATATTACTGTTATTTAGAGGAACTTTAAGATATGTTTCCTATTTTTTGGCTTTTATTGCTATAATCCTATTTATATGGTTCTTATTGTAACTTGTCCCTCCAACTGACCCATGCCTTTTAATATGTTTCCTTTGACATAACTAATTATTGGTTGTCTGTTGTATGTATGGATGTATGGACTGGGAATGCTACAAATTAATTGCCCCCTTAGGGATAAATAAAATTGTCTGAACTGAACTGAACTGAACTAGTCATAAATCAGAAATAAACATGAATTCATTATTTAAAATGTATTGTAAAAGTGTATAAGAGTTTAAAACATTATGATAGAAGTGCGGCAATTTTTGCGTTGATACCATTTGTTACACAGATTTGGTGCTAAATATAAAGTTTTTTAATCATTTTTTATTACCAATGAGTGAACAGGTTGTAATCTAACCTGGAAACTCACGAATAAGGTACTAAAGGTACTAAACACAAAAATTGAATTGAGAATGAGTCACTTGACCTTTCAGTGTCTACATCAGAAAAGTACTCACTCTTACTTCCTCTTATTTTCATCATCATGATGGGCAAACAACTGTTTTCTTATCAACCCGAGTACTAACTTGTGTGTTATTAACCCCCCTGAGACCCACAATAAACCACTTATTGTCTGTTTTTAGGGTGTCTTTAGGGTGTCTTTAGGTGGTCTTTAGGGGGAGATAGCAGGTCAACATGAAAGTGGTGTACATCACTTGAAAGCTGGGAACCTGAAGATTAATTTGAGATGCACCTCTGTGTGTCAAGTTCTTCTAGTCATAAATCAGAAATTAACATGAATTAATTATTTAAAATGTATTGTATAAGGGTTTAGAACATTATGGTAGAAGTATATGATTTCCATCCCTATGCTCTATCATGTCTAATCAGTTGTTGCAGCAATGTTTGCGTTGATACCATTTGTTACACAGATTTGGTGCTAAATTTAAAAGTATGTAAGTTTTTAGACAATTTTTTTATTGCCAATGAGTGAACAGGTTGTAATCTAACCACAGGCGCAGTTTGCATTGGTTCACATATTTCTTATAATAACGTAGAACTATTAATTTATTGTAATGATGAATAATATCAACCTTATTGTGTCTTCTTATCAAACAGAATAAGAAACCAACAAGATAAGAACATAGATTTGTGGTCCTTTTTATAGCCTAATAACATACAACACTCCGTGTACACACATCGTTAAATAAGCACTTTCTGTTACGCAATGTAAACAAACCACGTACCTATCAGCTGTGTGGTTAAGATCAGACTGGAGATATAACTACTTTAAAGATGGGTGAGTAGTACTTGCTCTCTCCTGACGTTTGTGTTTTTTAAACAGAAAACAGGTTTTATATTGTAATATTTACTGAAAATGACAAACAACACAGCCAACAGTAGCGTAAGCAAACTTTTAGGTGATCTCCCTTCAGCCAGCTGTCACCTTAGTCAGGTGTTTGTAGTCAAATGAGGTGGTATTTAGATAACTCCTCAATTCAACTCACCAAATCAGCCCTCATCCTTTGGATAAGGAATAAATAGAAACAGCGTCTGACAAAAGTTCAGCTCTAAAGTTAGTAGCAGTTCAATCAAACTGATTTTGTCACGGACGCTCGTATTGCATCGCTGTATAGGCTGCACACATCGCAATACATTAGACCTCTCTGCGTTGTACACATCACATTCCCTCTATATTTTATTTTTGTGAACCCCCGACCTTGAAGTTCAAACTGAGCCTATGAACCTAACCTAAAAAATTAGACCTTCCACGGTTTTCTGGGTTTCCTCCTTCAGCGTGTAGACTGCTTTCAATGTGAAGAATGTGGGACGCTTTTTTCCGAGAAAATCCAACGATGTCATGCGCGCTCGCGAGTGCCTGTACTCTCCACAGGGCTAACAGTGTGCAACGATAGCTAACGTTCGGTTAGAAATGGCGTCCACTAACGTCAACAAACGACCAGCCCCCAACACAACTCAGACTCCAACACAAACTCCACGGAAGCACAAAAAAACAAAGTTATGTCTTGTGAGGCCCGTCTTGCAAAACAGGAATGTGACCGACGTTGGGTTGGCCGGGCCTTCGAGTCGCCTTCGTTTGATTTTGGGTATCAAAACGGACCCCGACCTGGCAAAATTCCTATTGGACAGGTAGCTAACATTACTGCCAAGCATGTGAAATATAAAGTGATATTGTGGTTTTAGCTGTCAATCACGTTCAGTCTTGTGTGTGTCGCCTCATGGTTTTGACCGATGCTAGCTCTCATCTACGTACTGCGAGCACAAGCGCGAGCGACAGGACGCCGACTGTCGTTGACTCAGCGGCCACAGGTGTCACTGTTAACAAGCAATTTCTGACTCTTACATAGAGTCCCTTTAACCATTTTTTAATCTAGCATTTTTCGTCGACTGGATGACGAGCACTTCTGTTGTATAAACTGCTCAGAAACCCCCTTATTGTCAATCTAGCTCGGAATGCCATCCATCCTCTGAATGCTCTAGGTCTCCAGTTTGTGGCTGTACAGTTTCATGAGGCTGTGATTATCTTAGAGGTCACCACAGGTCATTTTATACCATCAACAAATGGTCTCACTACAATGAAATGGCTACTATGGGGACTAACATCATCACACATGAATACAGTTAGGCTCACTGGATCCACAAGAGTCTCAGCTTTACAGTGATACACAATGTATGTATTTCATGTATTGTTTAGGGACCCCAGTATGCAGAAATATTCAAATACACCACTTTAGAATAGGAGACAATAACACATTTATACTGCATGTGATTATCATAAAGTGGGCATGTCTGTAAAGGGGAGACTCGTGGGTACCCATAGAACCCATTTACATTCGCATATCTTGAGGTCAGAGGTCAAGGGACCACTTTGAAAATGGCCATGTTTTTCCTCGCTAAAATGTAGCCCTACTTTGGAGCGTTATTTAGCCTCCTTTCCGTCATGGTAGCATGACATGGTTGGTACCAATGGATTCTCTTAAGTTTTTTACTTTCGTATGATATCTGTGTCTTTAACTAGTTAGTTAACTAGTTATGCACAGACACACATTCACCCATAACATATTGTGAAACTGGTACTCATATATAATAAACACAGCATTAGATTTAGCCTCAGAAATCCATATAAAAAAAGGTATTTCGGCATTTATTTTAACATTTAGTTGTGTCTACATGATCTGTATGAAGAAAAGTAAACCCCCAAAATTGGGGTATAACAGTGTCCCTGATGCATTATCTAATTGGGATAACTTACAGTGAAGTAGGTCACAGTGAGGATGACTTTGCCACGGATTTAGTGGAAACACCTCATCGGTGTCTGTGGCTTAGTTTTGTATTGCCGACTGTCACTCCTGCTTATCTTTTCCCCCAATCTTAACTGAGCCAGACAGAAGAGATGAAAGTAGAGAGGGATGAAGAGACAAGAGTTCGCAAGAGATTCATTCAGGAGGGCTGGAGTAAGAAGAAGAGAGGCATAATATCAGATAAGACGCCGAGTACAATACACCATTTGCGTGCCTGTTGTGCAGCGTGCTGTGCAAAGTGACTGTGCTGCATCATTTACACCACAGTACGATGTGTCTTCATGTCACATGGCACTGACTGATCCGTTTTGCTGGTGGAGGTTTTAAAACTTTTTTTTTTTTTTTTTTTAAAACCTCCAGTCATATGCTTCCACTTAGGACTGGGTGATAATACGGTATTACTCTGGTGTGTAGTGCCCTGCAGTGGAATTATGGCAATAGATTGTAATCAACAACTATGAAAATGAGTCACTGGAAGTTTTTAGTGACGTAATGCATAAAAGAGGAAGAGTTTGTTTGATTACTTTATGAGATAGTTGCACATTGATTTGAGAAATATTCTTATTATTATCTATTATTTCTCTAGTGTTGATATGTACATTTATGTATTTACTGTTCTGGTGCCTTGATAACCTGCTGCTGTAACACAATCACATCCCAATTTGGGATCAATAAAGTACATCTATCTATCTTTATCTATTTATGTAGGGCTGTCCTCGACCACACAAATTCTAAGTTGACTAATGACTTTGTCGACTAATCGATTAGTTAATTTAAATTGACAGATCTGTAACTAAAACTGAGTTTCTCCATAAAGAATCACACAAAAGCACCACTTTAAATCTTGTGCTCATAAGTTTGTTAGAAATAAGTCATTATAGGTCAATAAGTCACTGGATAAAAAACATTAAAAAAAAATCACTAATCGACAGGGATGCACCGATCCGACTTTTTCAGTCCCGATAGCGATACCTGGACTTTGGGTGCCGATACCAGTGTTTAATTAATAAGCTGTATGCCTCACTGTGTGGAAGTGACCGGGATCACTATTTTTTTTATGTAAGGCAACATCAAGCTTGATTTAAACATTGCTTTACTAACTTTGCAAAACAAAATATGTAGATATATATTTATTTAATTGTTATTTATCATTAAAATAATAACTCCTACAACAGTAACTTGGTAAAAAAAAAATCAGAAGAATTAACAGGAATTACAATTCAAATGTAGATAGTTTTATATAAACATAGAATTTAATAGATCAGCCCCATTGTTACCGATATACGATCCAGTATAATAATATACTAATATACTAAAGAAATCTTAGTCGACTGAGACCAAAATGAGCGATTAAATCGGTTAAGAGGGGATCCTATTATCATCTTGCTATCAACCACATCTCCCAACTCTGTTCCCACAGTCCTGAAGTAAACAATAAATGTGTTATAAAGTGTCATGTTGCAAAGCAAACATTAACACGCACTCTCTCTTTCACTGAGTTTATTTATTAACAAAAAAAACCCCGTCCTTCCTCTTTTTACTGCCCAAGTTAAAAGTGAAATGCCTCCAAAAAACAGCTAAATCGAGCTTCAAGTCAGTATTCACACTCCTCATTCAACTGAAATAACATGGGAAATGTGAAAGCTCCTGGTTACGTTGTTGTTTGCAGAACTTTGACTTTGATAACTCAGGCTGCTGAAGCCTCATTAGCTTCAGATAATTAGACATATTATTAGGACAGGATCTCGTAATAGCCAGTATGGACAGCAGGAATGAGTCCATCAAGCAAAACCATGTACACATAACACCTGACTTTAAAAATCATGAAACTATCCTCTGCTACAGTCTAACTACAGCTATGTTCAGAATTGTTTAACATATTCCTTGAATATATAAAACCTTGAAAAAGATCGATATTCAATACCATTTTCGAATGGCAGAGATAGAGTGAATTAATTTACTTCCTTATTTATTATATCTTGTTCTGTTTTTTACTGAAGCCTCTTGTTGCTGTAACACTGCAAATTTCCACGCTGTGGGACTAATAAAAGATTATTTTATCGTAATCGACTTAATATTATTACTATAATTAGTCGACTAATCGACTAAGAAGGGGATGCCCTACTCTCTTTCTCCTCGTCCTCGACCTGTTATCATCTGCTCATGAATTTGCTGTCTTCCACTGCACATCAACTTATAAAATGAAACAGTAAACACTGACGGTGCCTTCATGGCCGATTAATCAGCGCCGATATGATATTTTACAAACTATCTTTATCAGAGGATATAATGCAGACTGGGAGGAAAAACTGATTTATTAAAAAACGTTGTGTGAAAAAGTAGCCGACCAGGCTGCTGCAGAAGTATAGAAGATATCGGCTGATTAATCCGTTAGCTGATTGACCTCTATTTCGTACAACAGCGTGCTGCGACGTGATGTCTTTGTTCAGGACCGTGACCAACTCACACTGGAATCTGATATTGAATAATATAGAAATCAGAATTGATCACTAAGTCTCGCAGTGTGAACTGAGCCTTTTTGTGTTTCCTATTCAGGTGGTGCGTCTGTGCCAGAACCCCAAGGTGGCGTTGAAGAATAGCCCGCCCTACATCCTGGACCTGCTGCCGGACACCTACCAGCACCTACGCACCG
>CAKALG010019867.1:0-15836 GCA_916700815.1 Helicolenus hilgendorfi | reverse complement strand
TCTCCTTTAGGGCCTGGCTTCCCTTGCAGAGCCACTGTGTTGCCCATGTCTGTAGGCAGCACGGGGCACACCTCACATGGGTCACCCTGAAGATTGAGTCAAACACGCATTATGTGGATGAGAGAGCACACGGTAATGTGCATTAAGAGATTAAAGACAATGTTTACAGGTACCTTATCTCCTTTAAACCCCGTTGGTCCTCTTGGTCCCTATGAAAACAGCAGAATCCCAGTCAGACACTGATGCATCAGCTCAGTTAGAATACTGTATAATGGAAGTTCATGCACGCATTGCTGAATATCAATCAAGGCTTAAATAAAAGTCTCTCACTGGATCTCCTGGCGATCCATCTTCTCCCGGAGGTCCTTCATCTCCCTGTTAACACAAATGACAGCAAGTGTCTTAACAATATCCTCAGAAAAGCATCTTTGTTTGTAACATGTCTAGTGTGTCATTTGGGGTTTTTGCTAACCACAGAAGATCATGAAATCTCTACAGTGATGATGTTAATATGCTCGTCTAGAACAGTGGTTCCCCCACATTCCAATCAGATGAGTTGATCCACCTCACCAGTCATGTTACAAATATGTTTTAATGAATGGATTATATGCGGGGGGCTCTAACAATATCATTTGTCACGTGGCGAATGGTGAACCTACCGTGTCTCCCTTTGCACCACCCTGTTCACCAGGAGGACCCTGACAGGAAAGAAAAAGTACATCTGTTCAAAAAACTTTCTTTAGACACTTTCAGGCTTCTATCATAGGCAGTGAATGCTGCACCAAAAGAAGATTCTACTAAGTCCTGCCCTGCGACTTCTGAGAGCAACGTCTAGTAAAATTACTTTTTGGTCAAACTGAGACCATCTCTACGACAAGTGTAAGGACACAGTTATTACCTCCTCTTTATTTTTGTTCTTTAAAAGGAACAGTGCGTGGGATTTCAGGGGCTCCATTAGCATAAATGGAATATAAACTTCATAACTATGTTTTCATTAGTGTATAATCACCTGAAACTAAGAATCGTTGTGTGTTTTCGTTAGCTTAGACTGAGCTCTTCATATCTACGTAGGGAGCGGGTCCACTTCACGGAGTCTACAGTAGCCCAGAACGGACAAACCAAACACTGACTCAAGAGAGCCTTTCACCTTTTTTACGTTACTTGAACGCCACCGAAGTTCTCCGACACTCTTGTGAAACTGCTGTAATGTGAGCCACAGAGTGCAAAACCGTGGTACCGCCAGCCACCATCTGACTTCTGTTGCTCCTAAAGTAGTGTTATTATGGTGAGGATGGCCTCTGAGCGAGGCGAACGGCGTTACCACAGTTTTGCACTCGGCGGCTCACGTTACCACTAGTCTTGGAAAGGGAAGAGTGAGCAGAGGGGTACTCAGTCGGTTGCAATCTGCAACCACACAACTAGATGTCGCCAAATCCGACACACTGTACCTTTAATTTAAAAAACAAGTGTGAATTCACAATAGCTGCGACCACACACGCACATACATCTACATGTTCATGCATTCACACACAATCTCACAAACACATGCCAAATCTCAGCCTCCATCAAAGGCCACACCAACCAACAGAGTGCTGCCAGTTGCAGCTAAAAACACACTTACTGGCAGGCCTGGCTTTCCAGCTCCCGGTGGGCCTGGATATCCAGGCTTCCCTGGCTCTCCAGCCAACCCCTCAGGACCCACTGGACCTGGGGAACCCTGGGAAAACAAGTTCGGCACAGCTCTATTAAACCCACTGAACTGAATGTGTGTGACAGACAGGTTGATGGTAGAAAACTCCCAGACTTAATCCAGACAGACCTTGTGTCCCTTGGGGCCAACCACACAGATGGACCCCGTTCGACCCTGGGAAATGGTGACAGACAGACGGGGAAGACAGCATCAGTACGGTCAGCGACATCATCAGTGTCAGCCCAGAATAATCACGCAAGCTCTACAGAAATCCATCTCTGAAATGTCTTCATAAATTGCACTTGTTGATTTCCCCTCATTCGTTTGACATTTCACAATTGGAAATAGAAAGAGAGAATTGTAGTAGTCTGTAAGATGTATTATCTTCAGCGGTGCATATGCAATATTTTCTGGCTGCCTGATTCAAGTCACATCAACAAGCGCATTCATATTCACGATGTCAGATGGATGGGAGGCTTAAGAAAATCTATCCTCCACCGAAATCCATCTGTCCACGACAAGCACTTAGCCCGGTGAACAGCTAAATGTGAGCGCGTCTGATGCAGGAAACCGGGGGAATATCTGGGAGCACACGCGTGTCGTAATTTGTTCCTCAAAACTTTCCATGCGTCTACAGGATCACCACGCTGAACAGGGAAGATTAAAAGGTTTAAGTCTTCCTGAATGGGCGCCTGCCTGTGTGAGAGACGAACAGCACAGTCAATGAGGCAGCATTGATTGTGCAAGCTTTGTTGCTCTAGCCTAATCTAACAGGCATTAACGGGCCGACTTAACGCCATGGGAGAGTGGAAGGGGGAGAACACATATCAATGGGAGTTTAAGCTTAAAGAGTAATACCATATAAGTTTACTGAATATCCGCTCTTAGCCTGATAATACTGGTTGTGCTTGTGTATGTGTGTATTAGTGTGTCATTTTTTAAAAATATATATATATATATTTCAAATAGGGCTGTCAAAGTTAACGTGATAACGCGTTAACGCAAATTTGTTTTAACGCCACTAATATCTGTAATGCATTAACGCAACTCGCGATTTTTAGGTTGTAACAGGCTAATAATAATAAATACTAGAAGTGCACTCGGAGAGCGCAGACCTCCGCCAAGGCAGGTTTTATGTACGTCGCTGCCTCGTGATTAAATATTTTAATCGATTGACAACCCTAATTTCAAAATAACTGTTTGACTTGACTTCAAAGCACATTCTTCCCTGATTCTCATTACAGAAAAAGCAAAGTAAAAGACAGCAAAAGATAAAATAAATACAAAAAAAACAACATACGTCCTTCCCTGGAGTGCCCGTGAGACCTTGCGTACCGAGATCTCCCTTCTGACCCTTTTCTCCCTACACAGTGCCAGAGAAAAGAAGGTGATAAACATACAGAGAGACAAGTTCAAATAATTAGGGGTTAGAAATTAATTAGATGAACATTAAAAGGTCACATCGTCGTTATTCATCACTGAAAGTTTCTTAAACCTTTCACCTTGTACCCTGCTGCTTCGCCCCAGTGGGCAGGCAGCGCCTGTGGAGAGGAGGAATGGAGACAAGGCCTGGATCAATGACCTGGCTCTAAAGAGACATCACACACACACACACACACACACACACTCACACACACACACCACTGGAGCATAGAAAACAACATAGTGACCAGTCAGCAACCCTTATGGACTACCAGCAGGACCCATATGCTCCATTCAGACACACACGACCTGAGAAACACGGGCATGCAGGCACATACAGATGCATATACATGAATCAGATGCATCAAACGTGTACGTAGACACATACGCACATGAATGCATGCACACACAATGACTCGTGGGTAAATAAACATACAAAAAGCACACACTCATCCCCACTGCATTATTAATACCGGATTCACTGGATGCTTGAAAATTAGGCTTTTGAATAAGGATCAAACTAAATAGCTGAAGGGTTGGCGAGGTTTGGGCAGGCAGTGGGATGTGTGCTGTAGCAGAAGATTGGCACTCACCGGCTCGCCTCTCTCTCCCTTCTGGCCCTTGGGTCCCTCTGTGCACTGAGGTTAGAGACACTTGGTTGGCATGTATTATCACAGACTACGTTTTTTGGCCAATTTTCAGTTTCGTACTGTGCTGCATGCCAAATAACGAGACAATGATTTTCTGCAAAAACGAGGCACGGTGCAAACCGCGATGGAAAAGTTACTTACTGGACCTGAATGGGAGCCAGAACAGCCATCACCCTGAGATGGAGAGAGAGAGGCAGAGAAGAAGAGTGATTGCTCGCGGGTCAGGAACAGAATCGGCGAGCGACTGAAGAATGCTTATCAGCTAGGTGGTGGATTGGTCCATAGCCAGCATCATATTAGACTGCATCAAAATGTGTGTGTATGTAGATAGGTATCAGTGCTAGGCGTGTCTGGGCATGTCATGACATCACACATTCCCGTGATATTAGTCTGACTACACACACAGATTTATGTGTATATTTTGCATGTCTTTAAACACTCACCCGGTTGCCTTTTTCCCCTTTCAACCCTGCAGCAACCTGCAAAACACACACAGAGTCACACACTCTGCAGTACTTTTGACATCTTCTAATGGCAAGAAGAAGTGAAAGTAAAGATCAGTGATCCTTACATTTTCTTCCCTATTCAGGAATAAACAACCAGCACACTACAGACAGACAGACACAGAGAAAGAGAGAGAGAGAGAGAGAGAGAGAGAGAGAGACAGAGAGAATTATTATACTGCATTTAATATTCACTGAATGAGTTGTGCGTCTGCGTAGAAGGACGTTAGTGAAGTAAAAATGAGTTGTAGTTTCTGTAGTCGCCAGGTGGTGGCACTGTTAAACAAAACTAAACATGTGCTGAACCCCGTGGTGCTGCTACAGTACGCAGTTAAAAAGGATGGGAGGTGGGCAAGTGGGCACACACACATAGACATAACACTCATACGCACACACAGAGCTCCCATGGGAGACGGAGATCAATAGGAATGTCTGATTCCCACAGCACAGGAGCGAGGAGACCAGCTGCTCCTCACAGGAGGGCACACACACTCACACACATACCAAATAAGGATAATCATTATAAATAACCGAAGCTGGGTTGTTGTTTTTTTTTTTTAGCGGAAGCGAGTAATTAAAGCTGAATCCCCCCCCACCCGGTGTTTTTTTGGGAGTCATGCTTTCACACACCAGGCTGTTTGCATATATTGAAGCAGTGACTATGAGCTTGCTGAGGCGATGAAAGGGAGTCTAGTATAGCAGCACAGAGACAATGTGTAATTCTCCTCTTCTCCCCCCCCACCTTCCCCTCTCCGTCCTTCCCTCCTACAAGCTACAAATCTATCAATGGCTGGCTCGACCAGCTGCAGTGACGAGTCACTCTTTCCGAGCTCTTGTCTGACCGTGGGCTTAGTCGAGTCCTCACACAGTTCCATTTAAAAACCAGCCGTGCCTTTTATTGTTTATTCTCTACATTCAACTTTTAAAATGGAAAAGTCAGATTGCTGCAAAAGAGCAGCGTACTTTCTCTGCGCATTAAGAAATGGCACTAAAATATCCTTGTAACTAAGCCCACTTTGCTGTCTTTACTATTCTCAATTAAGAGAGCAGAATTGAGAATCTCTCTTGAGAAGATCATGCACACTACGCTTACTGTATATTAAGTTGGTATGTCCATAGGTGTTTGTTGTTTGCAATTTATGCTGTATATGTTTATAAAGTATGAGATATGCAGTGGTTTTCTGAAAACATCTTGGATTTTCGTCCTCCAGAAGATTAAACCTCTGAAAGAGTGGTTCAAAGAATATGTACATAAATTTGATAACAAAAAGTCTCTTTGTAAGCCATGATGTCTATCCAATCAAATCCACAGACATCCAGACCCCCTTCTGACACAAAATAATGATTTGCCAATCAGCTGTCAATTCATCTAGTTAGGCTGCTTTCATGTTTGGTTACATCAGTGACGCCGTAACATGAGGCACTGTTAGCAGACTAGTACACACCAGATTTGAAAATAGCCAGGCCAATAAAAGTGAAAAAATATACTATTTTCGCCACTTCACCAAAGTCTACAGCAACTTTTCATGTGGTTTTCCGGCAGGTAGCAGTCTATGAACAGATCGAAAACAATGCTTAAAAGAAAACAGTCTCTGTTTACCAAACTGACAAAGAAGGCCAAAGCTGCAGAGGCTTCGTTTAGTGGCACACATCCTAACGAAACACAAAAAGCCTTTCGCCTGTGTAATAGAGGCGATGACTGCGGTGGCTGAAACGCTATTAAAGAACCATAAAAGTAAGACGGAAATTATGTCTGTTAGGAGTAGCTCTCGGTCACTTTCATTCTGTCAAATTAGCTCTCAGAGAAAAAAAAAAGGATTGGAAACCCCTGCTCTAGAGAATGAAACAACCCAATAACAAACCCAATTTAACCGCTAAATGCTCCATTGTGTACTCTCTAGTCGCTAAAGTGCTCTATAGATCTGAGTGAAACTTTGTCAGCGATAACTTTGTGTGTGTTCGTTTTCATGTTACATTTTATCCATTGGTAATATATAAATAGTACAGCTTTGAGTGTATCGGTCTTGACAATTGGCATCCGAAGTTTTGTTTTGGCACAGGCATCCTTGTCAGTTGTGCTATATTAAATATTTAACAACCAAATAAATAGGCTCACTTTTTGACATCCAACATGCCACTACACAGGCTCTCATTCTACATCACGCATGCCAACATTTATGCTAATTTATTAGCTTAAACATCCCAAAAGACTGGAGACAAAAAGACAAAAGGCTGCATTTTTGGCACTAGCATCCCATCAGTGAGCCTTGTTTTTTTTGGTATTAAACATCCCAATGGGCTCATTTTTTGGCATTGTCTCTCAAGCGGCCAGGACTTGACAGAACAAGGGCAGCCCCCAGCACACTAATGAAAATCTAATTACAGTACAAACATACATTAGTACTTGCCTGGGTTGTGTGTTTCAACATATGTGGGGTTTATGTGCAATTGACACTTTCTCTAATGCGTAACTTACTCTGATGCATAATCAAATGGCAAACACAGGAAGTAGAAGCTGGTATTTTTATTTCTGGGACAGCCCTTTGTGTTAATAAATTCCTGTTGAGCCTTTTGACTCACATAACCATGGAGCCACTTATATAGGAGGAACAATACATAGAGGAATAGCTGAAGCAGCATGACATGAACACTGGTGGAAATTGGTTTCTGACTGAGCTTTAGGATTGTGCAGCAGAAGTCAAATCTACCCCTTATTCAGACCATTTATTACCATAATCGCATTAATACACAGGCCTGCTTGGCATATTTGTTGGTATTTGTGTTGCAGTGCATATTATCAGGTTGTATTATCAATGAATTCCTATGGGTACTAAGCCCATTTTTTTAACCTGGAAAAAAAAATGTCGCCTCTGTAAGTTGACCAAATTAAATTCACAGTGCGGAAAAAAAGTCACTTTTGTTTCTATGCAAGTGTTTGCCCCGAGTGGCAGGGCAAGCTGTGTGCTCCAACCCAGGTAATAACCTACATTGAGGAAGTCAGGGGAGGCGACCAGCTGCATTAGTAAGCACACACAGGAGCAACATAATGAAGCGTCTGGAGTTTTGCATTCTATTTGTGAACAGTACATGCCTATTGTAGGTGAATGACAAAATTAATAGGCAGCAGCAAGTCCCGACAGAGACTCGGCGCATAATGAGGTGTAAATCAGTCCTCGGTCAGTCAGCAAGCTGGGTACGTGTGAGGGAGGGAGGGAATAGAGATAGACTATTTCTTTTTCTAACCCCCATGCATAACATATATACACACACACAACCTGTTCTCACTCCCAACTCGTCTGACACTGATGCACGGAGGCGCCCTTTTAGCGTCTACATGCGACGCATCGAGCTTTCAACTAACTCGAATGTAAACCCACCCGCGGCATTATTACATGCTCAGAGCAACTGACATGGTATAAAGCGTGAGACAGTCTGCTTAGTAAGCTTGCCACACTGTGTTCAGGCATACACCGATTACACTACTTGCCCACCACCCCCATTTAGTTCATTTTGGCATATCAGCGCCGTGTAACCGTAAGCGACCTTCTTGGTCTGAGCCACTGTGCCGTCCCATAAGTCTCATTAGAAATTCAATACTGTAAAGTCAAGTGTGTGTGTGTGTGTGTGTGTGTGTGTGTGTGTGTGTGTGTGTGTGTGAGGCTTACTTTCTCTGCCAGATCCTTTGATGCAAAAATCTCCTGTTGGTAGACAGAAAGAAAAGGAAAGGAAAAAAAAAGAAAACGTCAGGCCTTTTTTCCTTTCACATCACATTTGAACATGACCTCAATATTACTACCATTTTTTGGCTTCACATTGGTCCAAAATTTGTCTATGTTTAGACACTATTGCTGACAGTTTCATGGCCAAAACTGTCTCAAAACATATTCAGACATGCTGAATCAAATGGCTTTGAAGAGAGCATTCACAGAAACATTATTTAGTCGGGTTTTCTCCATTTTTGGCAGCACTGTAACCTACTTCTTGTTTCAGTTCTAATTCGTCCTCAAATTGTGCTGAAAAACGAATCTACATTTTCAAAAATTCTTCTCAAACCTTTGAGCATATAGTTTTTATATTCCCAGCCACTGGCAGTTCTGCTGCAGTTTATAGGAAGTGGATCTATTGAAGATGTTCCTAGGTATGGCAGCAATTTCATTTGAATGTCTCCATAATATCAACATCAGATGACATCTTTGGCAAACTGTTGTTTTCCTGTTGCATGTGCGGCGCATCCTTTAAACCTTATTGCCATTACAATTCATTGCATCAGATACACAACAAAGAAATGAGAAATAAGGGCCATCTTGGTTTCACACACGGGTCATTAACAGTCTTTATTCTGAGTGAAAAAAGAGATGAAAGAGGATGAGCAGAGAGAGAAAGAGAAGTATTGTACCCCATGAGCCCAGAGGCAAGTGAAGAGATGGACCCTGCTGTGCACAGTTACAAATCAAGTAAAAAAAAAAAAAGAAAGTCAACGACAAGAAACATGGAGGAAGGACTGGAGAGCTGAACGGAAACAATTTGTTCAAGGCTGTAAGTTAGAAGAGGAGAAATAAGGAAAAGTTTCAGCAAAAAGGAAGGAAGGAGAAGACATGTTACAGCTGGTTTTGGACTTCAACATAAAAAGTCAAGTAGAAACACACAGAGCGGGAAAAAAAACACAAAGAATCCTGTGGCTCCTCTGAGGACCAGATGACCTTTCAGCTGGGAGCTGGGCTGAAAGCAAGGGGGAAAAAAAGAGGTTTACATCGTACGCTGGAAGATGAGAAACAGAGGGTTGGGGAGATTTGTCATACCTCAGCAAGGCAGTAACTGCTGTGACCCAAACAAAGACACAAGCAATGGTACACACACCTCTGCACCAAACCTGATCCGACTAGTAATTGTAAGAACAGGTCATCACTGCGGGCGGTAGATTCATACTTATCGTACAGACATAAGAGTGGTATTGATCTTGCAATCTAACTCTTGGCAAGAAAGAAAATAAGTATTGCGGAAAATATCGAACAATTGCTTCATAAGAGTACTTAATGTTGCACTCCTATAAAATTGTTGGAATTAAGACCTTTACACACTGACGAATAAACAACACGAAAATGTGAAATGCTGGCCTGCAAATATGATATGTCTAGGGCTTTTATTGTGAAAGGTAAGAAGGGAAGGAGTGGATCTGGTCTGCGCTGCCTTTGTCAAGGTTGAAAGGAGAAATAAAGGTTGCCGTCCTCGTTTGAACTACGAAGTCTCAGTGTTGTTGTGTCATAAATATAGGCGCAACTCAACCCGTTCCGCATAACGTAATTAGTTGATGCCTTTATTTGTGGTGTGAAAGCTTAGAAAATCGTCCTGGTTTCAGAAAAAAAAAAATGACGGTGCTTTTTCGCTGCATAATTTTCGTGTTCTGCGTGAAAGTACTCATGATAAAAACAACAGTTGGAAAAGCAGAACCACAGATTTTGTTCGTTCTTCTTCCTTGTCAAACCTGGCACCTACATTACCCACAATGCAACTCGAGACCACCAACAGTTCGGTTGGAGATTCGGGTGTGTTATGCTAGTAGCTGCTAATATAGCCTGGAGCCGCTAACATCAAGCAGAGATGAGTAACAGACAACAGAGGTCTGGTAAGCTCACTTCTTTCTAACTCCACATCCCAGATTTTTTTTTTGATTTTCAAACTTGTAATCTTCAGATGGCGAGGTTGCAGATTGCAACCAACTGAAATTTTTCCCATATGCCAAGCGTGAAGGAGAACTATGGTGGCCGATGTGAAAATGAAAAATCGCAAATGGCCCTATCTAAAAACCAGTATTTGCTTTGTCAAACATGGCGGCCAGCTCCGTGAAGAGGACCCACTCTTTATGTGATATAAATGTCTCATTCCAAGTTAACGGAGACACAACAATTCTTATTTTTAGGTTTTTATTCACTAAGGAAAATATAGGCTATTTGTTAATATTATATTCCATTTCTGCCAATAGATTCACCTAAATGCTACACTCCGTGCCTTTAAGGCTACTTAAGAAGAAAAAAAGGTGGAAAACTGTATGTTACAGGGTTAACAAAGGAATATACATCCACAGAAATGGTAATTCCCCAATAGCTGACCCCAGTTTACCCTGTGCTCACTCCATAGCAATAATGTACGGTAATCTTCCCACATACAGAACACATGACATTCCACGTACGCTGAGTTTAATACACCGTCACTCAGTGAGGCTTAGTTTAATGAAAGCAGTGCTATGGCTCAGTAACATCTGGCCTGCACACTGGAATCTTGAATTACATTGATCGTTTACTGTGAATAAAGCTAACATGCAGATAAAAATAGAAACACACTCAAGTAAGTCTGTGCCATGTGTGAGCACGATGTGAAATAGGGCAAAAGAGAAAAAGAGACGGCGTAGATATAAAAAGGGAAAATGAGGACAGAAATGCATCTGGGCTGCATTCTTGGCAGTTACGCATCTGTAAGGAAGATGGTGAAAACGTTACTACGCTTGGAATATTGTAATGTAAGGCTAAACATACACACATGTTTAAAACAGTCAGTCTGCAACTGATAGCAGAGAAGAAGGAGAGAAAGAATGACAGGTGAGAGAGAGAGAGAGAGAAAAAAAAAGAAACAGAGAGCGAGAGAGATGGCATGCCAGAGTTATTGTCTGGCTGAAACCACCTATGGGATTGATTACTGTGTCCTGAAGTCTGCCAGAGCTCTAAGTTAACACCGGCTCTCCACAAGACAAACACCAGCCCCTAATGAATAGATAATTGGATATAGATCCCATTAATATGAATGATGAAACAAGCAGCTGTGGCAACAAAAATAAATTGCCTTTACGTTATACTGGACGAACTTCATGTGTCACGCAGCGCTGAGGCAGCCATAAAACACAAGATGGAAATTTGTGGAAAAACTCCTCCCATGTGTTGCATAAGGCTCTATTTGTCACGCGTTCGACACTGCCCGTGGACACTTTGAACGATCGCTACCAGCACACGTAACTGAACTGAAGTCAGATATAAAGCTCAGAAGTGCTGCAGCAGAGCAGAAAACATGTTTTCAACTGCAGAGTTTCAAGGAAGAACAACTAAGCCATTTGGTAAAAGTCCTAGAGGCCAGTGTTTGCTTGCCAGCAGGAGCATCTAAGACAACTCAAACTGTTTCAAGAACAAAGCTGTTTGAGGCCAAGCCCTTGTCTGTGTCTGTATGCGTTATGTCCATGCCTGATGGGAGCCATGTGTTGTGATAATTCATGACAGTGTTTATGGAACATTCAATAATAACATCTTCCCTCTATGTGTTACTGAATTTAAAAAGCTCGTCATTGATTTTTAATAATAACCAAAGCATACAGTATTTTCAGTGTATATGGTGTAATCTTGTTCATACTTTCATGAGTTTGTGTTAAAATGTCTTTCTTTGTGTGCATTTGTGTATTTACCTCATTAAAAGTGTTTTCAAATAGGTCATTTTCAGCTGCACGGCGGCTCTTGGGAGCGTCCGGTGGGCACTGCAAAACATACAACAGACATCATTAAGACAGGGTGAAAGAACGTTGTAATTTACAACCTGAATCCTATAATTCTATTTCGGGCGGGATGTCAAAATCTCACCGGAAGTACGAAAGTGAAAAATGTCCTGATTTAGTTTTATGCTTTCCTGTAGTTGCAAGTTCGTAGTGCAGTTGTAATATTGCAAAACACATTTTTCTTTGGGATAAGTCTCTTCTTGTAGGAATGATGGAAACAGTCAAATCATGACTGTATTTAAAAATAAGACTAAGAGTTTATAGCCATGCTAGCGGTTTTGTGAGGCTGTACCAAGCCTCAAGGAAGAGCGCCGGCCTTTAAAGCTAATTTTACATAGTGGCCATACGGTGGAATTACAACTTCCGTGTCAGCCACGTGATGCCATTGGGCCCAAAAATACTTTTTTCCCATAGACTTACATTGGGAAAGAGACATCTGTAACTCAGCGGATCATCTTTTTTTTTTAGGTAAATCAACTTCCCAGTGAGAACACTTGAATAACCCTTATTTAAATCATCATAGGTTCTAAATGTTGTAAAATGAATTCAGAGAAATTTCCCTTCCTTCATTCATGTGAATGAGACCCAGACTCGCGGAATGCAAGGTTAAAGAAAATAACTTTTTTACTTCAGGAATGAATGGGTGAATGAATGAGTGGTGGACCATCCCACAATATTATCTGACATTTGTCTTTCGTACGTACTTTATACATTTCTGGTGATGAGCGATTTAGAGAAGACAGAGGAATAGACCGGTAACAGATAATGAGTCTACCATAGCTCCGTAATCTACCATTCAAAAATGTCAGCGGCGCCAGAGAATGCTCTGCATATACCATTCATGACAGCAGAAAATGGTACTCATCCAACCGGGTTTATTTGAAATATATTTTTTTTAACACAGTGACATTGAGCTAAAATGTCTCAAACGTTATATGCAACGTCAGAGCAATTGACAACTAGCAGTTCTATCTCTTTCCTTTGTGTTTCAAGAAGCTGCAGCCTTCATGGTTGTGTGAGAATGCGAGTGAGTGCTTACAATACATCTGCGCACACATGCTCCTCCACTTCTCATTTTCAAACTTAAACGCAGCTTGCAGGGAGCCCTGCAGCACACATGCCTTGAGCAAAGGAGAAAGAGGTTTCCTCCTTTAAACTCCTCTAATCAACAATTCTACAGCGTTCAGTCCTTCCTCCAGAGGAGTCTACAGTTTCAAACTTCTGAGGGAACTTCTCACCGTATTTGTATCTCTCTCAAAAATTCATTTGGTAATGAAAAAGACACATATACGCATGCACGCACGAGCACAGACACCCTGGAGAATTCTGACAAAAAGTTGGCTGAGCATAAAAATACCTTCAGGTTAAAAATAAACCCAAGAACTGGCTGTTTGCAATTCTCCCCATACCTGAAGTGAACAATCAGTCGCTCTCTTTTTTTTGTCTGTCTAACAGAAACATGCTGTTGTGTTTGGGTCCAATGAATCTGTTTTCTACTTCTCTGAAGCCTGCAAACAATAACTGCACAGAGAGTACACATCAAGAGACGACGTAAGAGGCAAGAGAAAGAGAGGGGGATATAAAGAAAAAGAAAATAGTGTAGAAAATGGTATTTCTGAGGCGACAAGAGCGAGCAAGTGATACTTTCAATTAGGCTTTTAGTCACACTTAAGGAGTACAAAGAATATTGGCAAACCGCAGTTGATGTGACATAATTGCACACAATGGAATTACTCTAAGCCCCAGTCAATTTGTTTACATAATACCCGATGTTAAGCAAAGCCTCTGAAGTTGATTGTGTTAACTAACATAAGACAGGCCTTTTCAGAATTGTGGAAGCCTAAATCAAGTAATTGACAGAGTGCTATATAGTAAGGCATGTCAAACGTTTTCATCTTCTTTTTTTTGGATCACCTAAAATGAGTCGAAAGAAAATAATTGAGCATAAAGCTTTATGAAGACAAAGTGTTGCTGATTAACAAGAAGAAGCCACCAGAGAAAATGCAGAAACTGCTCATGGTTAATTCTCATAGCACTCAGCTTTTTCTTGCAGCTGTTGCACAGTAAACCTTCCAGCAAATAACTAGATCAGGTCTAGATTAGGTTTCACTGAGGAAAGTAGTTGCTCCAAATATTTTCCAAACTGGAGTGGCAGGCGTCTGTCAACTGAAGATTTGTGTGAGCCTGAAACCTCTAAAGACACAATTTTAAAGCCACAGCAAAGCCTTTCCCCCTGATGATGTTGCTCCACTCTCATACAGCACCTTATCCCCATGTGAAGACTGGGATTAGACTGGACATCTGGGGTGGCAATGGGCCCAACTGGTTAAAATGGGTGCCCTTTTAAACTGGCACAAGAGGTTCAAGTCCCATGTTGAGAAACACCAGATTGAAACTTTTTACAAAACTAAAAAAAAACTTGGAACTCGACTTGAACTTGACTGAACCAAACTGAATTTCTATCTTTTGTTGTTTATTGCTGAATGCCCAAAAGGTTGTGTTTTTTTTTTTAAACCATGGACTCTTTATTTTTGGTGAATGTTGTTAGGATTTGCATTTGAAAATCTTACACTTAATTCCCCAGATCCCCTTTGCTTGAACCAATCCTACGGCACCCGATCAAGTCGCAGGAGAAAACCATGAAGAACGAACATTACCTTAGAGAGCATGAAGTTGGCACCAGTTACTCTGTTGTTAAAATGGCATTATATTTGGTGGAAGAGCGCATTGTGATTTGTTTAGGACTCAAAACTCAAAGTTTGGGACTTGACTTAACTCAGGATTTGCCTGTCTTGACTTGAGTGCAATGACTTGAGACTTACTTGTGACTTGCAAAACAAGGACTTGGTCCCACCTCAGTAATTCACTGTTCAGACACAAGAGTGGTATCTATCGTCCCATATAACTCTCTACCAGAAAGCAGATACGAATATTTCCCAAAAATGTGAAGGTTTACCATTATTTGTATTATACAGGATGATGTGGGATTGTTATTGTTAATGATTGTTTATCAGTTAATGACGGTTGCCAGCATTACCCGTGCTCCAGGTATCTCACAGCAGGCCTCCTGAATGGCGAGGGTCGGGTCGCAATACAGCATCACCTGCTGAATGTCCATCTAAGAAAAAGAGGGTGAGACAGAGAAAGAGATTGATGTATATAACACGCCGGTCTCCGTAGGTCCTCTAGTGTAATAATGTAAATAAAGGTAGTAAATGAGGTAGTAAACGTGGCTAGGATACAAATAATTTCTCATCTATATAAAGTATTAGGAAAGCACTTTGTCCAGAGGTTTACGTGTGTGTGTGTACGTGTTTGAACACTTCCTCCCTTCGCGAACAAAATACCATGCCTGCTCGCTAACTAGGACGGTTAATTGATCGTCAAACTAAGTGCCTGCATTACTGGATCTATTCAGCGTTAATAGTCCCGGCTCACAGGTAGTCGGCATGTTTTTTTAAAATCAGGACTGAATGAGATTTCCTCAAAGAAAACAGGCCCTCAGGGGCATAGCCTGTGGTCTAAAACACACACATATATACACAGAAATGTGAATATACACATGCATGAAGAGAATGATTGATTTCAGTACAAAGGCCTTTACGGGAGGTTGGTCCACTAGAAATATTTCACTCTGTCCAGAAACAGAGGGGTCTGGAAAAAGCCTATAAAAATTGTATATTCCAAGGGTATACTGAATTACATAATGCAGCACAGCACTACCATGCCGTTCTCTATGGTACAGGTCCCAATAAGGGATTTCGGTTCATTCAAAACAGTCAAGTAACATTTTGTTCTTCACACAGAGTGGAACTAAAGGTCACCACACTTTCAAACAGTTTAAAGTTTAGATGACATTTACATTGCAGAGCTTAAAGTAGATCAAAAGCTCTTCAACAGCCAAGATAGGGCAGTCATACGCTGCATATTTAATCAAAAGCTCACACAAATTCTCCTCTCAGTTCTCTCCCCAATTCTCCACAGATCCATACCTGCACCGGCCCGGCATCTGAAGAGCGAATGCCCAGCAGAGTGTGTCC
>CAKALG010019866.1:0-10896 GCA_916700815.1 Helicolenus hilgendorfi | reverse complement strand
CGCAGCTCAAACCGCGCCACGGCGTCACAAGCAGCTCTCCTCCGCCGGGAAAAGACATTTAGTGTAGCTCTATTGCCATCCGGGTGGAAACAGTAGGGCTTATGGCTTAATACATGCTGTACAGTGCCAGAAACAAGTTGAGAAAAAGAAAAGGAAAGAAAAGTGTGAAAAATTGCCATAAATTGGAAGACATATGGGAGAATTGTGACCTCGGAAAGAAACCAGGAGACGGCAATGAAAGACGGTAGTCTCCTGTGAAAAATGGGAGGGTTGGCACTTATGGTGTTTGACCCATCCATTAAGTGGGTTTGCTAGGTGACAGAGACATTTATATTTACAGACACTTTGATTTCAAAGGGTGAACGAGTGCTGTGCAACAGGTACAACCTGAAGACAGATGTGTACACAGTTCAAATGTGAATTATACCCTGCCACCTATTGACTGATTGGGATCAATGGTGTTATTCTATGAAATGAGTGGAGGAAAGTGGAGAAAAAGGCAGAGGAACAATGGAAGACCCCTTTGGCAAAAGATAGCCAGAGGTCCTGTAGACCATCTGTGAGAGGAAAGATGCCTGAGGAGTGTGTGTCTTTTTGTGTTTCTGTGTATTTTTTAACTTTTGTCTTTGTAGAAGAACCCTTCTGAGCCAATGTGAAGACCGTTCAGGCATGTTTTGCACTAAAAAGACAGATACACGTCAACTATTTGCATGCTCATAGTATAGATGTCTCTGAATATCACATGTGGTGCTAACGGTGTCATATTACCACACACAGAGTGATACAGATAGCATCAAAGGACAGTGGTGACTGTGTGTAAATGTCAGCGCTATCAAAAACACTCTGCAATTACATCAGTAATAGCATTTCATAGCTGACGGGCAGAGCTGAGCAGCAGCTCAGTGTCCTCCTTCAGTATCTGACTGTGATCCCATTTCCACGCAGGTCACATTTGTGTTCTCTACTACAAAGACGTTTGATTTTCAATGAGAAAGAATCTAAATTATGTTGTTTTTTCTCTCCACCCACTGCTTCCCTCCAAGAGAAGGCCACACAAAAAAATGCTGGGAGATTGCACAAAAACAAACAAAAACAGTGTCTGTCCAGTGGTTTCTGCTGCCAAACCCTACACCACCGCCACCGCTGCAGCACCACAAGGCGTGTGTGCGGGAAGGTTAGAGCGGATGACAGACAGACAGATTTTGATTTCTGGTAACTTTACATTTTTATAGCAACCACTGGCCACTGCTAGTGAACCTGACCATTGGAGTTGGGGGAAAAAATGTCAAGAATTCTCCAAAAATCTCAAAAGAAGAAGAAAAAGAAATGTGTTATATCATCTCAGATCAAAGACATTCTGTCAGCTGACTTTCACAGACTTTAATTGACCGTTGGAATAGTTGATTTTAGCCAATAAATCCATACAAATTGGCTGCGACTGTCAAACAAGAAATGTTTCTGCTTATTAGACCATACAGCGTCATTGAACTGATATTACTGATATAATCTTAGTTTTGCTGAAGCACAATTACATAGTTTGACATGTTGGGTAATATGCTCGTCGAGAGATAAGAAGATCAATACCACTTTTATATCTGCCCGGTAAATGTGAGGCTGCACTCTGTTAGCTTAGCACAAAGACTGGAAACATGTGGAGACTATAGCCTGCAGCTAGCGGAACTATTTCTTGGCCTGAAGTCTCCGCTGGTTGTCTGGCAACCTCGTGTTGATGGCAAAACTCCAGGAAGTCACTGCTTCCTGCCAAGAAATAAAGAGCTGCAGGAATGAGTCCTAAAACCCGGAAATTACTTAGCATTTTAGCACTTCCGATTCTCTCGTCTTGAGGTCAACGGGTTTTTGCAATGGGTTTTTAGTTCGATGCCTGAAATATTGTCTGTGGTTAACAAAAGCTTTATGCTGAATTCACACCAAGCGGCGAGCTGCCATGCAAAGTCTATGAAAACCTGCGGCGACAGAGAAGACCTGCAGCCAGTCAGTAAACAGATCCTGTGACTCCTGTGACATCTTGATCTGTGTTGCAAAGAATTTCTTCCCGCCTGAAACACATGAATACGCCTCTGGATGACCTGAGTCTTCTGGGCAGACTTTCCTAGTACTAATATGTCTTCAATCTAGTTCTAGACGTTTAATTTAGAAGAAAGGCTAGTCATGAGGAGAAATATCGGGGCATGCGTTACAGTATTTTTGCTGGTTTTTGGTCTTCACGGTCATTCAAATGTCAGGGCAACAAGAGAGGAAGGAAACAAACAAGCTAACAGCATAATGATCCATGTCAGTCACATGAACTTTGAAACTTACAAATATCCAGGGGGGAAATTGGAGGTTGTTATGACATATTACGACAATGCATGCCTTTAATTGGTGGACTTTGGAGATCTCTTCAACATGTCTCATCACTTTTGACACAAACAGGCTCCTACGTGGACAAAAGGGAGTTGGCCCTCTGACTCTGGCTGATTGAGAGGTTTATTACAATCGAAGATGTTGGATGAAGTCGAGCACGTTGCCATGAGGTGTGAGTGATGCTGTTTATGTGTTTATGAACCAGCTCTGACAAGCATGTGGCAGTAAGTCAGCAGCCTGTTTGTTCGTGACAGCGAAATAAACCACAGAGCCAAAAATGTTTGTGTCCATTGGTTCAAGGGACAGAAAAATGATACAAAACAGATCAACCGCAGGTTTCTGTATGGAATGTCACACTATGAATTTGTGGCAATGACAGTAGAGATCTTCCTTTGATATTGTGAACATCTTATGGATTATATAACTTTTTAAAGTAAAATCTGCTTGGACATAAACTCAAAAAGACATGGTAATTTGATCCTCCGGTTTTCATTATAATGGAAAGTAAATATCAAGCATGATTTCTTGGAGACTTTATTTCACATCGTGGAACATTCAGGACTTTCAATCATGACCTAAATACGTACCGTTTGTAATTAATCATATTAACCAAATATGTTGCTGCTTATTGGTCATTATTGTTCTTTGTCCCCCTGAAAATCTGTTCAAATTCAGCCGGATTTTGGCTGCAAATTATATTATCCATGTAGTTTTCAGCAGCTCAGAGTTCCCTGAATTAGACAGACCATTGAATGTAAAAGCAACACTCTTTCATCTTTGCTCCAGCAAGTATTAAAAGCTTTCAAATATATGACGTGACCTAGAGGACTGTGAAACGGAAATCATCTTTGAATTTGAGGTGGAGTGGGTAGTAGTCAAAGCAATAATTTTTTCTGCAAAGGTAATTTGTTTTTTTAGTTTTTCATTTCCTTGACTAACTGATTCCCAGTGTAAGACTTTATCATCATCAACAGGCTAAATTCGTAATCGTCTTCCATTCAAGCAGAAAAGGCACGAATGCACTCAACCGAACAGTGCTGCCCAAATGTCCTTGTTTCCTCCGCAGTGCTCATTCTCCTTCAGCGTGTCGTCTCGAGGCACACGACACACATATAGCTCTCATTCAAATCACACATCAATCAGCTGGATTCAATGGCTAGGTAAAAGGCAGAAGAGTGGAGCGCTGAGAGCTCTTGTAGGGCTTCAATGCCACGACGACAAGCACAAACTGGGTCACTGGGAAAGAGAGCACGCCTATGGAAACCCAGCTGTCTCCATGGCAACCGCAGTGTTGACACAGCTATTACCTCCTCATCTTGGCAAATACACCACGATAAGAAAAGCGGCATGTTCTATTGTATGCAGGATGGATAATAAAATACTCCCAAAGCGTGTCTAATTCACTGTTACTGCCTCCCTACAGCGGTGCATTTCATCTTTCCCTCTCAGATTTTGGTGAAAAACTGTGGATCAGTTTGAGTTTTTATTGAATGCATTTCTGTGTGAATTGTGGAATGAGCTTTGATGTGAGAAGTCAGTATCAAGTTTAATGTAAAAGCAATAGATCTCTGCTTCTGTTTGAGCATTTTAGTTCTTAGTCTGTAGCTCTCCCTGATTGAAGTTAAACCTCTTCATTAGTGGCAGTCACCGTGACGTCACCCATTGGTTAGTGGACTGCCGATTTGAAGCCTCGAAGTCTGCATTTTGGCCGTTGCCATCTTGGTTCATTGCAACCAGAAGTGACACGAGAGGGTTGAGCTAAGCATAACCGAATGCTGAATAAGACATTTTCAGGCGACCAAAAAGGTTATTATTAACTTTCATGAACTGAAAACACACTGTGAAAGGGTTAAAGTTGTAAGATGAAAACACGGACAACTCCAAGACCGGACAACGCCGTGGTAGCGACCTGTCAATCACAAGGTAGCCACGCTCTAAAGCATCCCCTGCTTTATGGTCTATTTGACTCTAAATGGGACCATAATTTGTTAACTGTATTGAAGAAGACTTGAAACTAGAGATTGAGACCATAAACTCATGTTTACAATGTTTACTGAGGTAATAAATCAAGTGTGAAGTGGACTCATTTCCTCAAAGACTTCTGTACAATCAGACTTCTTTTTATATATACAGCATATATAGATGTACATTGCTCCTTAACTGTTTGTACGTGTTTTATCAGTGCAGTAAATATACATCGCTCTGGCTGCTGGAAAGATAGACTCCAAGCATGCCTATCATTTAATTGATCTCCTGGAGGGGAAGATAGCTCTGGTGTCAAACACACAAACACAGAAATGAACACATACTTGTATGCAAGCTTGCACACACGCATTGGCACACACACACACACACACACACACACACACACACACACACACACACACACACACACACAGGATTAAAATCTAATTTTTCCCTTCGTTAGAGCCAGAAGGGTGTGTGACATGGACAACGTCGCCGCACGCTGATGTCCACCTCCTGACCTCTGACTGAGCAACAGTGGGATTGCTTTATGTGTGTGTGTGTATGTGCCTGCGTTTGTGTCTGTGTGTGTGTGTGTGTGTGTGTGTGTGTGATATGCAGGTCACTGGCCACAGAAGAGGGAGAATCTGGCTGGACTTGATTGAAACTGGCGGTTAATTCCAGGGCTTCCCACTGAGATTAAAGAAAAGAGAGAGACAGAGAGAGGGGGAGAGAGAGGATGTCGGGTTAAAGGTTAGAGCGGACGAGATGGGACCAAATGAATTGGCAATAGCCGGTCTGTCTCTGTGGATGTTAACAGGAGAGAAAGACAAAGTGTGTCCTGCTATATGAAGGAGGGAAGAGAGGAGAAAATAGACTCCTGGGTTGATCATCTGCATTTATCTTTTTCCACTGGCGAAGATGTAATGTAAGCTTAATATAGACCAACTAGTTGGCTTTAAAAGCTGAGTCTAAAATATATTATTTCAGAATGTGTTTCCTGATGATTAATAACATACAGTATGTATCCACTCGCATATACTTTATATGTCACTGTATAAATTCCTATAATGCAATGTATACAAGCTAAAACATGAACCTTAACTTTACCTCCAGACAAATCAATTGGCAGTTACAAGTATTAGATTTTGACTCTGAGACCAAAAGGAATTAATATTGTATGTTTAAAGACATTATTGCCAACTAAAATGATCAGGGGGCTAGCCTTTATAAGACTGTGGCCCCCGAGGATGGCCGTGGATGTATTTCACCAGTGAATGGGTCATTACATCTCTGGTAAAGTCGGAGTCGGTATTTATAAGATAGGCAATATTTTTGAAAAATTGCAGACATATCTAAAATCTAAACATTTAATTTCTCACCTTAGAAAATCTCTAAACTTTTTTTTGTTTCTGGTTAGCTGGTCGACGTTAGGTTAAAATGTGGTTCCAGGTAATAGTTTAGCTGTTGCTTTAAATCCAGGAAGAACATTTAACTGCAGGTAGCTATAGTTACAACATTTATGCTTTACATCAATTTACCAGTTAACAAATACTGGTGAGACTAATCCAACCATCCAACACGTTCTTATCCCAACTCGTTGCATACTGCCGCTTTGTCACGCCACTTGGCGTCACTTTAGGTTTAGCCATCAAAACCACTATAACTATGTTTACAAAAGAACTACATGTTTGGGCTTGAAACTACTACGTTTGTACAGTGAAAATGACACTGAACGTTGTGAACATGTGACACAAACAAACAGCTGATTGTAAAGTTACGCATGAAATGCTAACAGCAGTCTCCTGGATGAAAGGCTTGTGTTTGTTGGAACCATCCACCTCCCTTCCCCCCCTGGTGTGTGTCTTTTCGTCCTTTAAACTAGGTCACCACACTCCCGGCGCACTTTCTCGGAGTGTTTAATGTTACCGTGGATAGGTTCGCATTGTAGTTAATGGAACGCCCGGTGCGTTTCATACCAGGGTGCCTTGTGCGGCGATACCGAATGCCGACGGTCGTGACAAAGCTTCGGTGTTTGACGCCCTGGGAATTAGAACGGGCTGAACCATCGATGAACTTGACTACAAGTAAACTTTAAAAATGGATGACACTCTGAACACAGCTGTTCTTTATTATACAGCATAGTATAGTACAAGACGACATGATATAAGCATGGTAATGCACTCTAGTGAGTTTGTATATATAAAATGGTCAGTATGGAGTAAAAGAACACCACAATGTCACACAATCTAGTACATTATTGCTGATAATGATGAGGTGTTCTCATGTTGTGCGATGCCACTCCATTGTTTACCAGAGGAGGATTCCAGTCCAATCCAATCTATCTTCTGCAATTAGGTCATGATAGTGATTTATCACTGCTAAAGTTGGCACGTACAGCAGAGGGAGTTTTCTTTTTTTAGGAGGGGTTTATTTGTGAAACGCTGCTCAGACTCGATTGGTAAAAAGGTAGAGATATCCCATAAAAGATCACATTTGAATGCAGCCAGGTACTGAGGAGTATCTCACTTCTGGCTGCTTTTATCTGTCGGTGGTAAATAAAGAGTAAAAAGAGGTATCAGGAAAAAAAGGAGCTCTGGCCTTCTCCAGGTACAGAGGTTGCACTAGATCTGTGTGTACGTGCTGGTGTGTGCTTGTGAGTGCTGAAGCTGCATTGTCCATTTATTCTTAACGAAATACACCAGTGCAGACTCGATCAATATGGCCTATTATGTCCCCGAGGACAATACATCGAGTGTGTGGGTGCCATCGCTGTGTGTGTATGAGTAAGTGTCGATGTGTGTCCATGCACATGTAATGTGGGCAAGTAGGCATCCATGTGACATGACTATGAATACATTTATACATCAAATGAACATAAGTGCACATGTTAATTCTCTTGTGGTTGCACGTTTGTACATGTATATGACAATAAGTGTATGTGTGTGTGTGTGCACATAAGCATGATAACATATTTGCATATACAGTATATGCATTCATCTTTTCAGTTTCGACAGTAATGAAGTATGCTCAGTGTGTCTAACGATATGTCAGCGCTTAATGCAGTGATGGAAGTATACCCTTATTTTAACCTGAACCTAGACCAGCTGTTTGTGAGTGTTGGAGAAATATTGTGACAGCTGCTTTGATGCTGTCAGCTGGAGTCTAAAGATCTGATGGAGCACATGGCTCACGGCAATGTCACCTCGAACATGAAGGCTTAAGCTGTATCTTTTTTTCACGGAAAATAGAGATGCAGGAGTGATATCTGCAGAAACAAATAAATGACACAAAATGCAGCTTGTGGGGACTTGCCGATTGTACGCCATCTTTTTGTCCGCCCCACATCGTGGCTGTGTGAGTTAGCCTGCTTTTACCTAGGCTTCCCATCACCCTCCCTCATCCACACTGTGAAAAATGCATGCATCTTCCAAGCAAAGAGCTGATTAAACATTCAGATTCCAACTCTGAAAATGGAGGCTGAAGTGGTCTCTCTCTCTCTGTGTGTGTGTCTGCATATATACAGTCCAAATAGATGAGATTCACTGCTCCTTTCTCTTGTGATTGAGAATCATGTTTTACTTATATGAAGCTCGGCGTAAATGAATGAGTGTGTCTGCGCAGAATGAAGAAAAAGTGAGAAAAAGGGAAAAGACAGAGAATCAGAGAGATGGTGTGTGTGAGTTATAAAGACCAGCAGGCCTGATTTGAACTTTCCCAGCTGATGAGGAGCGAAGTGGACAGGGTAGAAGGACCACTTTCACCCTCTTTGTAGGGATAGTGGGATGACGCATGGGTGACACAGGGCAACACACACTTCATATACCACGACACCTGTCCCTGCATTAGTATTACACTGGTACTGGTTTTGAATTTTGCTTTAGAAGTGAAGCAATTGTTAATATTTGACGTAAAGGAATCTGAGGCTTTTATTGATTTCAATCTTTAAGCAAGAGATTGAAACATACAGCCACGGCTTATGGTGACCAACAACTGGTGTAATCATAAATAATACATGGGTAAGAACTGTTGTACAATTATTGTACAGATGTCACAAAGCCTTACAGACTCCAGCGGGGCCCCTGCGGACAGAGACATCCGGCTTCGCTGACACCTTCATCTTGCAGTCGGAGCTCCGGTGGTTTTCTAAAGGGACTCTGGCGCTCGGAAACACTACCGCTTTTGTCCACAGGGACCGCCAAAATCAGCACAAAATGAAAGTTCCTCATAGTAGCTGTGACTATATACAATGTAATGTATCTGTAAAGACTGTGTCACCAATGTAATATGACTTACATAGTAATATTACCTTTGAACAGATATAGCATGTCTAAGTATAACAGGAAAAAGGGAAAGTTGACTGAGGTTCTGCTTGCTTAACTGTTACTGGAGCACATAGCGAAAAGGGGCGGGACTTAGGAAGGGTCAATTATCAATCCGCTCAAAAAGCTGGGACAAACCTCTGACACTGACTTCTGGATTGATGATTTGATTGTTGCAGTAATAAAAAGTCAGCACTGCCTGACTCAATGACAAGAAAACAGGCGGACTAATAGCAGAGAAAAGCAGGCAGAGCTTATGTATTTGTGGTTTGTGGGATTTGATTTGACATGAGAGAATTGGGTAATCTATTAGCGGGCTGGTGCTATTTATCAGCGCAGTATTAAATCCTGACGTCACATGAGCTGCCGAATAGTCTCAGATTAAAGGGAATTAAGATTAGCCTTCATAGTTTAATCTCATACAGGTGTAAGACAGTGGATAAACATTTGCTGATATGTGGTTGTGCTGAATGACATCCTGATAAGATGATCTCACACACACACATACAAGCACACGCACACACACTGCACTGAACACATGTGACTTCATCCATTTGGTAAAGTGGACGTGTGTGCTCACATAAGGGAACAACACACACATAATGCCGTCATATGGGCACACACACACACACACTGTGGCTGTCTCTCATTTTCAAGAGTCCAGATGTGGTGGTAGATAAGACAGTCTTCTCTAACAATTAATGCTTCCTTTTGTCTACATTGTTAAAGATGTTAACTAATCAACCATTTTCACCCCCTGAGCTGATAATGACTCATCAAATGCGGGACAAATGCATTTTGGCAAATTTTTCTTGGGCGCTATCCACATAATCAGCTGTGCTGCTCATCCCACAAATGCATGATCCTTACAAGATGGACATCATTGTGAAGGTAAATAAACAGGCTTTCCAACTATGTAAAATACAATGCCAATTACCATTGTAACAACAGAGAAATAATCCACCAAACACAAGTTTCCGAACTTTGTTTTTCCAGTTTATTTTGGACCGTTTTTATATTGAATGTAATTACTTGACTTTGGATTCTTTTTATTATCTTATTTACATTGTTATTGATCTTATTTGTCATTATCTAAGTTGTACTATATCATATTTCATTATTATAATAAAACTACTCCATTTGGAGTCAAAATTATACAATTTATTTGTTATTTATTGATTTTATACTGTGTACAATGGTAGACTCTGATGATGCACAGGGTAAATGTCATGGCGAAATGCTCCATTGTGTGCACATAGCCTCCTGTAGTGGATATCAGTAGTATTTTATAGCCAGATTCCCTTTCAAGAGGTAGAAAACCCATTTGACACACTTTGGGTATCCAAGTGGCCAAATGGATATTCCGCCTGGTCCTGTCCTTACTAAAACCTTTGTAGGATCTATGTGCTTTGTGTTATTTATATCTGCTTTGGCACAGTTAGTCAAAGAGTTGCTGAATGAATTCAGTGGCATCTCTGTGCATGGCATCGTTGCTATAATGGTGTTATCAACTGTCTAACCTAGAAAACATTTTAGGTGAGGATAAAAATGTAAATTTGTCCTTTAGTTCATCACAATTTACTCAGGCATAGTAACAGTCACAATGTTACTTGCACTGTGGATGAATTCTCTGAAGTCGTACCTATCCATAGAGACCAAGATCATGCATATAGACCTGGTAGTTGTGGAGCTATTCTTGATTTATTTTCAGTATGTCTGTCTAGACGAACCACACCTTCCAGCACCCTAGGGCTTAAGAGGTTAAAGTAACACCAGTTCCTTGTTTTGTAGGTCTAGTTCTAAATCCCTGTAAAACTACTATTTAGTAATACATTATTTAGATTTTTTATTGTGATTAGATTACAGTTCCCATAAAATAATGCTTATTCACCAACTTTGAATCACATTTGTTTTATATTCTGGCACATTTCACGGGCTTGTCCCATGATCCTATCACATAAAAGAAGATAAGAAATGTCAGACAAGTTTGTAAACTAAATTGACGTTAAAGACCCAGAACAATCCCTGATCGTAAAGTAATTAAACTGCTGTAATGGTTATGAATAAGTTATATAATCCCAAGGAATCAAGCCTTTTAGCGTGTCATAACCCTACGCAATAACATCCCCATAAATCAACCACGTTCGTGTACAATATAGCTTTTGAGCGCCCTTCCCGTTTCCCCGTGGCTGCGGCTGATAGAGTAGTGACCGGCGGCTGAAAGCAGGGGTGAATCGACCACTGT
>CAKALG010019861.1:0-15927 GCA_916700815.1 Helicolenus hilgendorfi | reverse complement strand
TGGAGGGCACAGCCGGGGGTCGATGGACACCAGGCCTCCGCTGCACAACAAGCTGATCCAGAAGGATCAGAACAAGAAGACTCAGAGCTACAAGGTGGAGTCGGTGTCAGGAGGAGCCAACATGGACATGCACAACTTCTCCCTGGAGAACAAGAGGGAGACCGAGTATGTAAGTCACACCCAGAGGCAACAAGATATATGTTAAACATGTTATGTAGTATAGCTATTGGGAGGAAAAATGACGGTGGCGGAGGTTCATAAAGACAGTTAAAATAAATGACCAGCTTTCTATAAAATAAATGCTGTTATATATGCATATTCAAATAATTGAATGTCATGAAACCATGACAACCAGAAGAGAGTTTGGGTGCGTTCCAAATCGCATACTTTTTCTTTGTACTTTTAGTACATGTTGCAGCTGTGTAGTGTTGCATTCAGTGTGCATAACATTGCGCGTTAAGTACATACTGTGCGCTCCAATACCCATACTACCATACGTCCATAGTAAGCATGCTTTTCTGGCTATTCTGAACCACAATCCTCTGTGCAGGGGATACATGAGCAAGACCGTCAAAGTTCAAGGCGCAATGTTATGAAGTAGTATGTCCCAATTGTATGCATACTGCATGCAACAGTGCGTACTTTGTAAGGGCAGCTGCAGTATGAACTAAAAGGAAAAAGAAAAAGTATGCGATTTGGAACGTAGCCTCTGTCTTGGCTGAAAATCGTTAGCTTATTAGCTAACTACTTCATAATATTTACCATTGGTACACATTTAACGTTATTAAACACAAAAGTGAAAACAGAGTCTGTCACTGAGCAGCTAAAAATCGTAAGCTTGCTAGTTCTTTTGCTATCTAACTAACTAGCTAGTTACCGGTTAGCTGTCATCCTACCTTGTCTTCTTGTACACAACATTTAATTAATAAGTACAATTTAAAATTAATGAAGTTGGCCATTTGAAAACCGAAATAATACAAATAACATCACTCAGAGAGAAGAAGAGAGTCACTGAGAGGCTGGACGCAAACATGGTTTTGCCAGCTAGCTAGCTGGAGCTAACCAGTTAGCAAACTAGTTCGCTAACTAGTTAGCAAACTAGTTAGGTAGCTCGCTAGCGGTAGCTGGAGCTAACTAGAGCTAACTAGTTAGCTCCAGCTACCGTGTATTTTGCACGCAATATTATCTGTCTGTTGTCAAATTCTAACCACACATAAGGGTGGAAATAATTGAGTTTCACACTGAGAGACTGAAAACTGCAAGCCAGTTTTGTAAGCTTGCTTATTCAAGCTAGTTTGCTAACATGTAGGCTGCCTTGTATACAGTGTCTACCTTTAGGTTACCTTTACTCCTCTACAGCAGTGCAGCGTCACGTGTTTGTGTCCTGTCAGGATACTGTTGACAGAGACACCGGTGACTGAACTGACACTAATTGATGACGTAATTAAATTACAAAATAAATGTAATAGTAATCAGTTACAGTTACTGAGAAAAATATGTAATTACATTAGTTACTAATCAAAATGTTGTTGATTACAGTGATTACATCTGAATATAGTCTTCTCTGTAAAAACCCTTATATGTAGGATGTAACTCATTATGTAGCTTTGTTATATTGAAGAACTTTTAAATAAAATAATTAAAACAGTTACATTACTTATTACATTTTTAACAGGGTAAGTAGTAATCTGTGATCTATTACATTTCTAAAGTAATCTTCCCAACACTGACTGTGTGACAGTTATTTGTATTCCAAGTAAACCACATTAAACTGTCTATGAACCTCTGATACTGAAGTTGGAAGTTTTACTAGTGGTATCATACACCTACTTAAAGGTAACCGGTGGTATTTTAACTGTTGTATAATTGACACCAATGTTCACAATTTTTCAAGGCTGACTTTAAACTATAGCTGCCCCTATGAGCATTGAATCAATTTAATTTTTTCATTAATTACCACCAACCTCATCATCATCATCACCATATGCCAAGGAGAGACAGCCGTCTGCAACTTTTTCATCCGGTGCCTTTGTTAAAAAGCTGATAGAAGAGAAATGACAGGAAGTCAGGAGAGGTAGGGATGGAGAGTGACATGCAACAAAGGTCCCCTGGCTGGTGTTGCAGTTCTTGGTCAGCGCCTTAACTCCAAGGCCACCAGGGCGAATGAGTGTGCAGATTTCTTTTGTATTTCAAGACTTCACTCACTGATTAGCACTGCTAGTAAAGTTGGAGAACTCTGACACTGAAACCACTTGCTGAGGAAGTAGGCCTTTTTCACAGAAGACATTTTGACATGTCACAGTAGGAAAAGCGCAGGTGTAAATAATACAAACGTACAATACATTACTGTTATTAGTAACTTTTCCTGCTATGACAAGTCAACTTGTCTGCTGTGACAAAAGGCCCATATGTTGGAATTAAACCCTACAGACTGCTGACTCTCGATGGCACATAGATGCAGTTGGCAAGAACGTGCATCGCTGTCAACATGTGGTAGGCGGTGTGCGTGCAGCCTCGTGCATGTGCAGGAAAAAACACGAGATGCAAACAGTATGGGGAATCTCTCAACACACACAAACATTGCTCTGCAGAGGAATTTGTGGTCAAACACTCCACAGGGTACCTTTAAGTTATGCACTGTAATTTAAACAACATAATTTTGGTTGTGTTCTTTAAAACATTTTGTAAGAGACGTTACCACATTTTCCAGAAAGTTGACCTCTCATTTTAGAACTCTTCAACCTGAGCCTAACAGTGAGATCATCATCGCAACTCAATGTTGCTCAGACAAGTTACAGAAAATCATTTACATTTTCCAAAAATAATGACTCAATTTTGTGTTCTTTTGCATAAAAAAGATGTTCGAGACATTAGGATTATTTAACTTGATGTGATGTTGCAGCCATGAAAATTATGGCAATCCACAGTTTTAATATTTCTCTTAAATTAAACATCATATAGCTCAAAGGATTTCTTTGAACAAGCAGATACCAAAGATATGTTATCATACAGCGTGGGGAAATTATTTTCCTTACTTTAAAAGTACTGAGAGGGTTATATTGATGGGACATTTAGGGTTCAGGAGGTTAACTTTTATAGATGTTCACCGTGAACTTCTATAATTGCATGTTCTTCATGTTTGTGATTGTGTAAGGATGAGTGTCTAACGCTGGCGTCGCCGGGGTGTGTTTGCCTTGTTGCTAGGGGCCGTGTCGGCGGGAGATGGAGAGCATCCTGAGCAGTCTTAAAATCAGCAACGTGCTCAACCCGAGAGGCTTCCGCATACCCAACTGTGACAGAAAGGGCTTCTACAAGAAAAAACAGGTGAATGGTACATCTCTCTTTTTCTCTCACACACTTAAACACACACACCTGCGGACAAGCAAAAAGACCAACCGCATGCCTGAACACTTCCAAAGAATCCTCACCGACTCATCCCACCCACCCACACATGCACAATCCCCCCTTTTTTTTTTGCAGCTCGGGTTGCCTTGACAGCCACATCAACACTATATTATCAGAATGGCTAATAACCATGTATTACTCCGGTAAATGCACTGCAGCCGTCTGACTCATGCCTCACAGGAAATGAAGTCGGTCAGGTGTGTTTGTGGGTGTGCGGTGTGGGAGAGTGTGGGGGGTAGGGATGTAAGAATGTGGTCTGGGAGTGTGTGTGGCACGGTAGATGTGGCGGAAGGGGAGTGTATGTATGGCGCTTGTTTGATGGCGGTAGTTTTGGTGAGGGTGTGTAGGTGTGGGGTGCTGTTGGTGAGGTAAAGAAAACAAACAGGCCGTCACTGGTTTAGTTTTTCTTGTCTGTGGTACAGCAGACTCGGGCCACCCATGGCCTGCTCATTTGTAAGAAGGGGGGGGAAAAAACGAGGAAGCTGAACTTCATTTGGAGTAGTCCGGTGGGTGATGTGCTGACCTTAGGGGAAGAAGGGTGAGGCGGGGAAGGTAGATGATGGATGGGAGGTGTGGTGGGGGCATTTCTGAAACATACGGCTTGTCAAGTAAATACCATCATCATCCCATTTCCTGAGCCTTATCGGAGGGATTCCACACAGCTAAAGCCCGTTCTGAGAAATGCATGAGTCACCAAAAAAAAAAGCACCATGAGTCAGAGACCCAGTCGAGCCATAACACACACACACACACACACACACTAAAATCAACCTCACTCTTTCCCTAAAGTCTCCAAGGTGCGGTTTCATTGTTACTTTTATTAAAATCAGACTCTTCCTTGTTCTTTTCCTGGATTTCATCAACAAATACCTACCAGGAAAGTGTCAGTTCTGGTCTAAGTGTGTGTGTGTGTGTGTGTGTGTGTGTGTGTGTGTGTGTGTGTGTGTGTGTGTGTGTGTGTGTGTGTGTGTGTGTGTGTGTGTGTGTGTGTGTGTGTGTGTGTAAATGTGTGTGTGCAGCAGCGTGCCAGGCCTTGTCGCCCTTTTCTTAGAGGGCCGATGGGGTGCAGGGTGTTGTGTTAAATCCATCCGAGGGGATGTGCCTTCACGGTGTGTTGCAGAGATTTATGACCGGAAACAGAGCGAAGAGGAGACCGTGTGAACCGTCTAGGATGACAATACTGTGAAAAGAAGGGAGCAAAGGGGGGTGAGGGGGGTTAGAGGGAGGGGTGAGGGGTGAGGGGGTGGATGGGTGAAGGACTGAGCAGAGGAAAAAAGGGGCATAACTATACACATGATACACAAGCTGTCTTGGTATCTTAAAGTGACACCCCACCCCCTTTTTGACCAAATAGTACCAGGACTTTTTGACCAAATAGTACCAGGAATTAAACTAGGAACTAACACAGTTCCAGGAAGGAAGGATCAATAAGAAGTAAAATAAGAACTGTGCAAAAGTCCCTTTTTTGCATTCCTGATAACGGATTAGATAACAGTAGATAACGGCAACGGTTTTCACACACAAAGAAACAATAACATAGAATCATTGTGTGTGACCTGCTGACGTGGAAAATCTTTCGCTCGTTTTTAGGCTGGTGTCATAGGCTGTGTATAAGAAGTGGACATAGTCACAGTGACTTCACCCATTGGTTTGTGGGTTGCTGTTTTGAAGCCTCGAGTTCAGCATTTTGGCCGTCGCCATCTTGGTTTTTGCCCATCGCCATCATGTTTTTTTGCAACCAGAAGTGACATGAGACGGTGGAGCTAAATACAACTGAATGCTGAATAAGGCATTTTTAGGCAACCAAAATGTTACAATTAACTTTCATATACTGAAAACACACTGTGAAAGGGTTAAAGTTGTAAGACGAAAACACGGACAATTCTGGACAACGCCGTGGTAGCGACCTGTAAATCACAAGGTAGCTATGCCCTAAAGCATACCCTGCTTTATTGTCTATTTGACTCCAAATGAGACCATAATTCACTAAATGACTTGAAACTAGCTATTGAGATCATAAACTCATGTTTACAATGTTTACTGAGGTAATAAATCAAGTGAGAAGTAGGCTCATCTTCTCATAGACTTCTATACAATCAGACGTCTTTTTGCAACCAGAGGAGTCGCCCCCTGCTGGCTGTTAGAAAGAATGCAAGTTTAAGGCACTTCAGCATTGGCTTCACTTTTCAGAACCGGAGGTTGCCCTCTGGCTATAGTACAGCTGCATTACATTGTTTTAATCCCATCCCTACTCCACAGGGGGATATTAGCAACAGCCACTTGTTGCTGTTGCTTTGAATGAATACAGATGTTGAAGCAGTTTTGAGGTGTGTTTGTGTTTGATCAGGGAGACCACTATGTGATATTAAGTACTGCAGTACTCTGTACCGACAGTTGCAGGGCCACCATGAAGTGCTGAGTCCAGAGAGAGGACTTTTGATGGGCAGGGACAAACACTGGAAACAGTGTCATCTGGTTCAATAACATAAAAGAGTCCTAAGTTCCTGAAAAGGTTTCTGGGTTTCTGGAAGAGAAAAGGAACTGTGGTAGAACTAGATTAATGTCGGTTACTATGGAATCCAGCGGTGATAAGTTTTCACAGCGGAAGAAAAGGATCGGAAACTTTTGGAACCCCTCCGGCAGCATAATTTGCCTCCTTAATGTCTACTCATGCTATGTTCAGTATGTTGCAAACAACATGCGTCATTTATAGCTCTTCACATTTGGCACTTGTTGTGACTATGGTGGCCTAGTGGGGTTGTTAAGCCGCTAACTGCACGCTTTTATTCAGCCATGTTCTGGGAAACAATGACTATTTAAATATACTGGGATGGATTGTGGAGAAGTGGATTGAAGGCTGGGGTACGCTCAAAACGAAATGTAGTTTGTACGATGTGTCGTCTGACCGTGTCTGAAGGAAAAGTGTTTACAGCTGTTCAGAGCGGCCTCACTCAAAGACGGGTTAAGAAGGTCTGCTGTGAAATCCTGCAGACTTCCTCAATTCTGCACACCTGATCAATCGCTTTTAGCAACCCGTTCTCACTCCCAACTCGTCAAATACCACCGTTTGGTAAGTGCCTCGGATACTGACGAACAAACTGACAACGAACCGGGCTTTCAACTAACTCCAATGTAAACCCACCCGCGGCGTTAATCAATGGTCCAAGCACATGATGTAGTATCAGGAGTGTGAGAGTCTGTTCAGGGTGGGTGGGAGGTGGATGGGTCAAACAAACACAGGACTTACATCCAGGATATTGGTGACTCTTTTGTCACATATTCCTGTGAATCACGTGATCGCTAGTCCTGTGAGCGGTTAGTCACTCGGTAGTCAAGTGAGTCATACGTCGGTGAAGTTAACGTCAACCACGAACGTTTCCTAAACCTAACTGTAATAGATTGTGTTGCATAAACCTAACTTCCTGTGAAAAAGGAAGATTATTTTGAAAGGACACTATGCATGTAACAAGCAGATATATTGACGCGCCGTCCCTGGTCCGTCCAAACGTAATGCAAGAGGGGTACCCCGTGCGTTTGTCTGTACGTCATGTGCGTCGGACTGTTGAGTCGGACTGTTGAGTAACGCCACGGGTGGGTTTACGCCTCCTAGCGTTGGTCTCCGATGCAGAGAGGCACTGACCAAACGGTAGTATTTGACAAGCGGGAAGTGAGAATGTGTTGCTTTGTGAAATGAATGTTGGTTTGGAAAGTTGTAGAAATAGTCTGACGCTTTTCCACTCAGAATACTTGCGACTATTGGAATCCATTTCAATCTAAACTAAGGACAAAAGTACCAACTCTGCACTTTTTTTAAGACTATGGTGGGTGAGTTTTGATGCTAGAAGGATTGATCAGGTGGTAGAATATTGTTTTAAGGGTCAACTATCATGAGGAAAAAGTCACAAGCATGTATGTGTGTGGTTGTCAGTGTATATGTTGCTGGTAATATGAGTGCCCCAGCACCGTAGGAGAAGGTTGAACAGTGTTAGCCCTACCTCGGATACAGAGAAACCTATTTTTAGCAGCAGTTATATGAATTGGCCCAGTATCCCAGTACAGGCCATGCATGCCCAACACTGACCCACTCATTACACCCGTCAAAGTCTCACTCTCACTTTTCCTCCCTCTCTCTCTCTCTCTCTCAGGCTCTCTCTCTCTCTTATTCATCATTTCACCCACCCATCATTACCCCCATTGTGCCCTGCCTACAGTCGTCCACCCATCTTTTGTTCGGCCTGCCCGCTCCATCATTCTGTCCATCCTGCCCTTCCGCCCACCTGGCTTTTCCTTCCTTGTTTGGCCAGGAATCACCCCACAGAGGGTTGTGAATGGGACGACAGTGTCTGCGTCTCTCTCTCTGTGTACTCATTCAGAGTTTAGTGTGTGTGTTGAGAGGAAGAGGAGGAGGAGGAGGAGGAGGAAGAGGCAGTGGGTTAAGGATGTGAGCCAGGTGCCTGCCTGCGTACTCTTATCCCTCCTCCCCCACTGGGTCCTGACAGTGCCAGGCCCATAAGGACTGACTTATTGAGCGTGACTCAGAAGGATCTGTGGAAACGTACACACCGACCACAATGGCTTTATAATAACTGGCCAACCTCCGGGGACCCAGACAGCTATTTTCACTCTGTCTCTCTCCCTTCGTTCGGTTCCCTCCCTGGATTTCTAATCCACCTCGCCTTCCTTCTCACTTGGGGACATGAAGTTTTTTTACCGTGGCTTTTGCATAATATGTAGAGTAATATTCTTCAATACCAATGCCAATACGGTAACGGAGTTTCGGTACCGATAATCAATACCGTGGTTTGCAAATAGCAATGCATCAGTGTATAATGTCTTAACACAGGCAACTGTGCAAGGGCTTAAAAAGTTATGATTTACGTATATCAGGAAATGTCTTATCAAAGAATAAGTTATGGCCAAGCAATTGATGTCAACTATTGATACTGTTCAGTACTTGATTTTATATTATGTATATTGTTTATTATGTATATTCAAAATGATTAAGGTTTGATAGCGCATCATGATATGTGTAAGGCTTCAGCTAATAATCACCTTCATTATTGATTAATCTATTGTTGTTTTTTTCTTACAATCATTTACTTCAAGGTGTACAATTTGGAATATATGAAACGGAGCAAAATAACTTACATTAGAAATGCAAATAATTGGTAGTTGGTAGATAAATTACTTAGTTAGTAATCATATTTGCGTTGATTCATTTTCCGTTAAAGGTGCAGTGTGTAGGATTTCGCGGCATCTAGCAGTGAGGTTGCAGATTGCAACCAACTGAAACTCCAGTGTGCCAAGCGTGTAGAAGTACTACGGTGGCTGACGCAAAAACACAAATGACCCTCTCTGGAGCCAGTGTTTGGTTTGTCCATTCTGGGCTACTGTAGAAACATGGCGGCTGGCTCTGTGAAGAGGAACCCCTAAATGTTAAACACTGTTCCTTTAAGAGAGACTCGACTAAATATGTCCCATTTAAAAAGTTTCCTTCATGTCTTACAATCTCTCTTTCCAAAGCCACCACATCCAGTCGTAACTACATTGATTATTTAGGCTCCTATTTTAAAGTTTGTGTGGCTTCATTCTTCTAAAACAAACACAAATTATTCTGGAGTTGAATTCACTGCGACTCTCATTAAACTATTTTTTAGAAAAAGCAATATCCTGCAGCTACTCCCAATGCACTTACAAACACAGATGCACCCTCTTTTACACAAATACATATATGTGCGCCCCTATACTCACACACACACACACACACACACACACACACACACACACACACACACACACACACACACACACACATTGCATTTTATGAGCTTGTGTTTATCCTGTGGTCAGACCAGGCTCTTTTTAATGTCTGTGAAGCCCAGCGGCGCTGCTATTAGCTATAAAGACCGGCATCACAAGAGCACGCATTCATACGCACAACACACACACGCATACACGCCTCATAAAGGTAGCATTATGAACGTGCGGGACGGATGAAATGGGCTTTTTTACTGACGGCCATGTGGACCACGCAGGGCCGGCGTCGGGGCCGTAAGGCTGAGAATATGGGACACGAGAACTGAGCTGACCCCTGAGCCGAGATTCAGACTCTGTGGTTCAAGGTGCTTGGACTAGTGAGCACCTTAAAGGAATATCCCTCCAAAATATGTATGTGTTGAGTATATGCTGCTCACTGTGCTTGAACGGTGCTCTGAAAGGTTTGTAGCTTGCTTCTTTATGAAGGACACCGACTGCAGTCACAGTCAGCTTGGATTCAAGATGGACACAGCAAATTCCAAAAGCAACCCAGTTTCATGGTAAAAAAAAAAGATCAAAATGTCCATAAAAAAACGACTTTTAACGCTTTTACTGGGATTAATGTCACTGCAGCATAATTCACTTCTCTGTCCATTTATGCTTGCGTTTCAAATAGAGCCTTCACAGGAAATTGTAGTAAAGAAATTCCAAAAATATATCTGAGGTAATTGTTTTATTTGGATACCCTCCTCACTACATATATTGGTCACAATTCATAGAAAAAAAATAATTTAAGAGATCCTTATAAAAATATGCATATATGTTTTGTGTTTACGTTAAAAAAAAAGGCTGAAATGTAATATTTTTTAAATTCTCTTTTCTTTAAGCTCTTTAATAGATGGGACTCTACTTCCAAACATTTAAATTCTCACCAAAATAAGCCAGACACAGTTTCCCTTTGATGCCAACACAGTTAGCTGTTTACATCTGTCATTTGTGACTATGGCTGTATTCGAAATCGCCTACAACATACTACTGACAGATGCAGTATCCAGTGAATACTACATACTGCGTTTGTCAGTATAGTATGCAGGATGAAACTGTTGAATTGATTCGTTTTGCAGCCATGCTTTAGCCTTTAAACAAGCTTTTAAAGCACTGGACAAAAATATGAAGGCGCTTGCTGTCACAGCAGTTTGGTGGTGCTTCTCAGCTCTGAATACATCTGAGCAATTTTTAGATTCACCATCAATTTTCGTAAAACTGACAATATGAAAAATTTACACAGGTGATTTCTCGCCTCAAAAATTCTTAGAAGTGAATCTAGTGACAAAATAGTTACGCAAAATGTTTTGAAAAATGTACTGTTGCAGCACTTTGCATTGTGGGATACAGTAGGCGAGGTAGACTGTTCCGATGCGTACTGGAGATATTTTCCAAATCAGTACGACATCCGGGTATTTTGGCATACTGGAGATTTTGCTTTTGTTTGGATGCTGCATACTACATGTTACATTTTGGCCAAATCAGCATGTACTACTAGTATAGTCGGTTTTGAATACAGCCTACTTTTGCACGAATAACAAACATAAACAGCTAAACATGCTAGGGACAAATGACATTTGCGTATTAATCTATATTATGTTTTGTCAAAAATATGAAGGTTTGGGATATGGGATATGCTGCATGGTTGGTTTTAAAAGTTGAATGTTTTATCATTTTTGATTTGAAATTGGATCACTGTTGGAATCTATTCTCACCGTCATGAATCAAATAAGGCTACAATCAGAGCCACCTTTCAAGCCTTTTGGTGGAGTATTCCTTTAAAGTACCAGGATTAGTTTGTATTTTAACAGGAAACCAATGCAAACATAATGTTTACATAAAGTTTTGTAATAGACTGAAAATCTATCTGTCTCAGTTGTAAAGTGACATCCAGTACTCAGCGGACGTTTGGCATTCTCCTACAACATGTGTGTGTATGTATGTGTGTGTGTGTGTGTTTGTGTGTGTGCGTGCATGTGTGTAGATTGAAGCAGTAAAGAAAGGATCGCTTGAGATGACTGCTAATAGTTCACAGATGAAAGAGAGACTGAGCGGAAATTCAAAGGTAGCCAAGCAACAGGGGAATGCACACATGCACATTTTGCTCTTCCTCTCCCTTCCGCTTCTCCTTTGGCTTTTCAACCCTCCTATATATACACACACACACACACACACACATACACACACACACACACAAACACACACACACACACACCAGGCACATACAGGACTCCATCATCATTAACCAGAGCAGAGGAACACAATGTTAAGCTCCTCTCCGCAGACTCGTCCACTGGGTCAGGGCTAAAATAGAAGTTGGCCGCAGACTCAGACGATGGTACCGTGAGGGAGAACGGAGGGAGGAGGGACATAAAAAAGAGTAAGACAGAAGAGGAGGAGGAGGAAGAGAGGTAGGAGGAAAACTGAAAAGAATCTCTTGATGATGTTAGTGTGTGAGAATGGGGCGTGTTGGGCTGCGTACTTGCCCCCAGACTGCTGCAGTAGTTGTTGGTGAGGTATTTTAATAGGCCTCTGTCTCTATAAAGCTGCCTTTGATCATGCACTCAGGCTGGATGTTGACTACGCCGGAAACAGACACCTGGTCACACTCTAAAGCCCGTCTGTCTGTCTGTCTCCGGGCCGCTGCACAGCCGCCTACAATGCAGTCCGTAAGTATTAGGAGAGTTTTGTTTTTGACATTTTGGGAAAATATCTCCCAAGAGAGTTACACAGTGACTGATTTCTTAACAAACAACACTGCCCGGCACTTCTGTGTGGTGGATAAGCTGCACTCTGGGAAGTCGTTGCTCTGTTGTTCGCCAAGAAACCGTTGCAGCACGCAACTCCCCGTAAAACCACAAATTGTTGTTTTTACATTTAAGCAATCGAGTTTATTGAGCTTTAGAGATGTTAGTAGGTGTGTTTTTAAAATTTGGAAACAGCCAGGCAAGCCGTTTCCCCCTTGATTTCAAGACTATATGCTAAGCTAGGCTAGTAATCTCCCTGCTACGGCTCCATACTTAACGTACAGACATGAGAGTGGTATCGATCTTCTTATGCAACTCTTGGAAAGAACGTGAACAATCTATATAAACTGATGTTGATTGTTGGTAGAAGATGCGGCACAAAATTGCCAACACATTCTCATCCCGACTTGTCATATACTGACGCTTTGTCAGACCCCTTGGCCTCACTTTGCGGTCGCAGTAAACACATGCTTAATGTTGTGAATTCAAACTAAAACACTTGTTTAGGTTGAGGCAACAAAACCACTTAGTTAGGTTTAGGAAAAAACATCATGGTTGGGCTTTGTGAACAGCTGAATTTAACACGAAAGTGAAACGTAACGCACGGGACACAAACAGTGGTCCCCTGGACGAAAGCCTTGTGGTCGTTGGACCCATCCACCTCCAGTCCCGCCAGCCCTATATGTTTTTTCAGTCTTTAAACAACGTCACCACAGTCAACGACCACTTTCTCTGTGCAGTCTCTTATGCTGAAGTCATCAATGTTACCAATGTAAGCCAACACGCCAGCGGTGTCTTGACACGGCACCGCAAGTCGCCGCGTGTCGGCTATAAAACCACTGTCTTATTTCCCAGTGTCAGTATTCATCAGCTCTTCAGAAAAGCAGCTATTATATCACATTTGCTCCTCAACTCATATCTTGGCTATCCAGTGTGCTAAATGATGCAACGCTGTCTGTTTGTTTTGCACTTGTACAAACATTGTCGTGCTACTTCTGAGCTGGTTTGTGGATGAAAATGGGTTCTATGGGTACCCACGAGTCTCCCCTTTACAGACATGCCCACTTTATGATAATCACATGCAGTATTTTGCATGCAGTATGTGTTATTTTTGTGTATTCTAAAATGTTGTACTTCTTGTGTGTTCTTTATGCTATGACAATTTTCCTAAAATTAGGTTTGCAATGTATCGCAATACATTGAATCGTTACCCCTGTATCATGATATGTATCATATCGCCAAATTCTTGCCAATACAGAGCCCTAAACCGCAAGGGGTTGCTTGTCAGGAAAAGGTGAATATAGGTTGTTTTTTAAGCTTTTAACAAAGGACTATGAATATGAATGGGAACTCCCCCAAACACTCTTAAATAGCACCATTTCTGTAGGATATGAAAATGAAGTCCGCTCATGAAACTTACTTGAGCTGATCAATCACATTGAACAGTTTACAGAACATAGTTTTGTCAGGATTAGATTGTCATGTAAGGGATAATGTACAGCGAGCCGGTCATTGTTGTGAAATAAGCCAAGATTGGGTCTTGCATCGCCCTGAAGGGGTTTAATTCACAACAATGACCCAATAGCTGTGCTTTATCCCGCTTGTTACACAGCTACTTAAGAAATCAATAATTTGACACAAAAACGGTCCGCAAGAGTCCGACATCAAAACTATGCCCATAGTAACGGTCTATTATACATAGCAACTGCTATAAAGAAATAATAGGCCGTAGAACGCCAATCAGAATCAAGAGGGTTGTGTAATAATACAATGTAGTGTAGATTAAGTTAAGATTAATTTGGAAAGCCTGCATTAACTCTGTAACTCAGACAGAAATAAACATAGACTGTGAATGTTTTATGGATTGTAGAACTCAAGCAAGTTTCAAGAGTGTGCTAATACATTTTCATATTGTACAGAAATGGATGGCAACCAATGGCGGCCTGGTAAGGCAAGTGGTTCGTAGTAAATGGGATAAAAAATGCTAAACCACTGGTTTGGTCCTTTGATGCTCAAAGTAAGCAGTTAAACCTCAGAGCCATTGTTTCAATTGAAACCCAGGGTTCTGGTGAACAGACACAAATATATACACTGTATGGACTGCCCCCTGTGGGAAATCTGGTATTACTGCCTACGTGTGTGTGCGTGTGCGTGTGTGTGTGTGTGTGTGTGTGTGTGTGTGTGTGTGTGTGTGTGTGTGTGTGCAGGTGGGGGGTATGCATACCTACAGTAGATACAACTCTTGTTTGTGTGTGTTTACTGATGCGTGTTTATGTGCGTACACGCACGTGCGCTTGTGCACGTGCGGGCCATAATCAGCTCCAGATGATTTTGAGCGTCTGCCAGTTTCCCAGAATAGCAGCGCTGGTTTCCTTGCAGCCCTCCAACTGGCCTTGGCAAATATTTTAGCAACTCCATGTTTACCTTCACACTCCTTCACTCTCACTCACTCAGTGCGTTCCTCATCCCCCCTCCGCCCCCTCTCTATCGAAAATAATCTGCTTTTTCATCGTTTACCCCCACTGGTCAGGAGCACATAAGCCTGATACTGTAAATAAACAGCTCACAGAGGGGACAAACTCAACGGCATGCTGGCTGCACGTGGACGCCCGAGCGAGACTCTTCTCCCGCTCTGATCTTGGTGCATTTATTATCGTCTTTCGCGAGGCGAGCAGCTGCATCATTCTGCGGTGGTTAATCTCCGGTAGTTTCTGCACATGAAAGCTGGGAGGCAGCTCCAGACAGCGGGGCATTCCTCTCCGTGATCGATGAGATGTTTGTCTTATTAAGAGTTCTGCTGAGGCATGACTTGGCCTCCTGACAAGCATCCAAAATCTAAAAAAGCCAACAGAGAGAGAGATAGAGTCCTATTATAATACACGCATGCAGGTTGAAGGTGGTGTTGATAAAGCTGTGTCGGGGTTCCTCACCTTGGAAACGCTAATCTGTTTTCACAACGTGTCTGAAAGTGATAAGTCTGCCAGACTTTTCTTCCTGCGGCCACTAAACTAAAGTTGGAAGCAAGTTGAGTGATGTTTGTCCACACCCTGGCTGGTGCCTCCTGTCTGTGCAAATCTTCTTGTCGAAGGCTGTACATGTTAAACCTGCAGAAGGCAGAATGTTTTTGGCATCATTGGGCAAAAATGACATAATAACCTTCCATCATATTGTAATTCAAGTGTTCTGAGAGAAAACTAGACTTCTGCACCTCCTCGTGGCTCTGTTTTCAGGCTTTAGAGAATCTAGGGAGACTTTGACCAATCACAGGTCATTTCAGAGAGAGAGCATTCCTATTGGCTGTTCATTCAATGGAGGCAGCTGTCAATCACTCACGCCGATCAAAAGGTCAAACTAGGCAGCGCTGATCAAATATGAATCAATATTCTGTTGTTCTAATGTCTATTTCTTGCCTCAAATGTTTTCAGAAACATCTTGTAGTGTACTGTTTAGCTGTAAAATGAGAAAGTTTGTGACCTGGCAGCCATGTTGAGATCAGTTGAGGAAACAGTACACTACAATATGTTTATGAAAACATTTGAAGCGAGAAATAGGCATTAGAGTAACAGAATATGAATTCATATTTGATCAGCGCTGCCTTGTTTGACCGTTTGATGGGAGTTTGCAAGTGATTGACAGCTGCTCAGAGGCGGCAGGCTCCAGCTCGGCTCTGATTGGTTGTTTTCCTCCGCTCTGTGAAATCTTGCAGTTGCCATTAGGAGCACCAGAGGACACAGAAGCACATGATTTGTTTCGGATTACCTGTCTCATGCTGTCAGGATATAGTGACGTTTTTTTAAAAATACATTTTTTAAAATCGTATTTGATTCTACCTATTCTTTGCATTTAGTAAAAGCAACCAAGCAGTATACTAATTGTTTTTCTCTACCACTTTTTGCAGTGCCGTCCATCCAAAGGCAGGAGGCGGGGCTACTGCTGGTGCGTGGACAAATACGGGCAGCCTCTGCCCGGCTTC
>CAKALG010019860.1:0-12205 GCA_916700815.1 Helicolenus hilgendorfi | reverse complement strand
ACAGGTCAGCCACTTGGCCCAGCGCCCGACACAAGCGACAAGTGAAGGGCAGCATGGGGTGTTACGACTTTGTACGAGGAAAGACGATGAGGGGGAGATCACATTCAAGATCTGTGGCAGTGAGGGTGGACTTCTGAAATGTTCCTATGCCTTTCAATGTGGTGTTCATTTCACAGATATTATACTGATGTAAACCACACCAGTTATTCACGGATAAAATTAGCACCATCAGCCGGTTACTGTAAAGAACGGCTCAATCACACTCACCAGACATTTGGATAAAAACAAGGGCTCTATGTGACCTACTGCCTTTCTCCTGTGTCCTTGAACCAAATGTGTTTCCATTAAATCAGTCCAGAGCTTCTCCTTTGGATCAACCCCCTCTACTGTCCCACTGTAGTAAAGGATTTATGACCCACATATGGCTGGAATACCTTCTTTAAATTTAGATACAGAATTGTAAAGTTTTATAGTTTTGTGGGAGGGTCGTCATAATATGAACTTTCCTGAATTAAAGAGGGACTCCACTTTTATATGTCAAAGTCTGTCTGTGTGGGAACAGTTGTATAATGTTATTTGTGGCTCTGAAGGAGCTTTAACTACATTATCCAGATATATTGGCTTGGGTTTGGAGGCTATAGATTTTTATTAGAAAGCCTACGTAACAAACTGGGGCATGTAGTTTGAAACACATGGGCGATTACCAGGTGTGGGTCCAACGAGAAGACGCTATTGAGTTGCACTATTGTAACTGTAGGACTATAAATCAGCATATCTCGGCGTTTGCTGAATCAACTCTGACCATTGTTTTTTTTTGTTTTTTATTAGTCCCCAATAGGGCTGGGTATTGTTTAAAAAATGACAATGCCAGTACCAATACCAGTACCCTTGGCTAGCTAATCGCCAACGCACTGCACAGCAGTCATACAACGGTTACCGCTAATATTGCTGTCCCCCAACCCACAGTTGCAGGACAGCGTTGTCGTGGAACCTTAACGGCCACCCTCCAGTTCCCCCCCCTACTCCCCACCATGTTAAGTGTTAGCTCTGTCAGCGCTCCTGAGCAATGTTAGCTGCTAGCTGTCGGCTCAGAGATCTCCGTGTTCAGAGCCAAGTGCTGGCAGGCAATTCGGGCTGTATGACCCATACAGCTGCTGCAATAGTGGGCCAATCAAATGTCGCAATAAACGGAAGAAGATTGCTTTGCTTGCAGCCAATTGGCAGCCAATTGGCTGCAAGCCAATGCTTAGCTCCAAGCTATCATCTCTTCCTAGATCTGGGCACAAAAAGGATCAATGGCAGGTATCGTTTGACTGGAGAAGTTTCGATACTACTTGGTACTGGGTTGTTTCGGTTGACACCTCAAAGGTATTGAGTACCGGCACCCAGCACTAGTCCCCAACTTCATGGAAATGTAATACTAAATCCCTACAGTACTCTTTGAAAGGCATTTACTGTGTAAATAATCTTAAGGGTTGGACCCCAAGCAGATCAAACTAAAGAGCTCATCCATCATCCCAAGAAAATAGTTGTCTCTCCCTAATTAACGGTGTTTCTCAGCCCAACTGAAACGTTGACACGTCATCTGTTTGCCACAGTCTAACCTTTCCATGTCAGTTGTCTGGGTTCACAGCCCGCCTCATATTACAGAACAGCTTTCACACTTCGTAGTACTAGCATTGCCATGTGTTATACTGTCAAAAAAAAGTAATGGGACCTCTGTTGGCATGCTGTATATACTGCATACTTAGGAGAAAATATGCTACACAGTGTAAACACTCAGGCAGCTAAATAACAACACACTGATATTTCCGCTGAAGTCTGAACATGAGTCCCACATAGCATGTTACAATCAGGAACTTAAGTAAACTGAAATTATTTCTTAATGTGCATTATTAATTGGTGAAACTGAGAACAAGTTACAGTTATCATAGCAAGTCCTGGGTTTTAATTAGTCTTCCTCTCCCCCTTTATTCCTCCCCTCTCCCACACAAACACTTCCACGCACAAATGTAGCAGCAAGAGGACACTGATTCACATGCTCATACACACATTTATGCCAGAAGGGTATTCTAATGAAATTATTAATAGTCTTTGGCGCAGAAAGTGCTTTTTCCTTTTCTGGTTCCTATGAGTGATTTCGTCTAACATCATCCCACTGCGACACGCAGCCCAACATGCAGCATTAGTGCCACTCTACACCTCCGCTGCACACGCATTCAAATTTGACGCACTCGTACCGCACGCATAGACTATTCAAGTCCTCCGTGAGCCGAAGCCACGCCGTTCGCTTTGTGCTCCAGGTGCCATGACACAAACCATCATCTCAAGAAGCCAATCATATTAAAAGCATGAGTCACGTTGCCGCCTACACTGGCTCAGAGGCTTTAAGTGGTGTCATGTTGGATATCGTTCTCCATCCACACACTGTGACCCACATCCCACAACCTTAGCTGTTTTTTTGGGAGGTTTTGACTCCAAATCTCAGCATATACGTAACTACAGATGACATTTACAATTGTAAGTATATAGCAGACATAAAAGTCAGACTTTCCTTTTGTTTGATCAAAGATACTTGCACTCAGCGATGCTCTACTGCAAATTCTATTACCCGTCTTCTTTTCAAGGGCAATGAACTGGTTTAAGATTTCTGATTGAGCTCGCCGCTGACGTGATCTATCACATGTGCCATCAATCAAGTGTTTGTTCTTGTGCCTTCAGTCTGAAACACTTTGCTCATTGCAATACGGCTCTGTTGTCAGCAGTCGTTTGTTCTTCTTCTTCAGCAAGACACAATTCCATTGGTGAAAGATTCTCACATCTGATTGGCTTTTGTCACCACTTCAGGTGTGAAGTCACAGGTGTGCCAGGTGTTATCTCAGAGGGAGGGTCGAAGGCGGGGTGGCAGCTGAGCTAAGAGAGAGGGGAGGGGGGGGAGAGATGAGGAATTCTGTCTCAGCCAAGTTTCATCTCTGTCCTTTTGTCCTCCTTTTCCCGTTGTGGAACCGTTTTGTCTTTACACTCTGTTTATTTTTTTCCTACCCCCTTCGTGCTGCTGTACTCTGTCTTGTGTCCGTGCCTGTTGTTTCTGTGGTGGCTTTGTGTGTAAATGTGTGTGCGTACACCACTAGGGGCTCCGATCTCTCGTCATGTCTCATCTGTCATCCTCATTAGCTCCCCACGAGGCACAGGTGAATTATTTACACACCAATATTTCCTCTGTCTCTCTCTCTCTCTCTCTCTCTCTCTCTCCAAAATATGGCTGGAGAGCCTGCCTCTCTGTATTGTCTGGTTGTGTCCTATTGATGATACTGACCTTTACTTGTACTTGCATATTCTCTCTTTGTCTCTCCCCCTATTTGTTGCCCCCCGCTTTCACACTCTCACGACCGAAACATTTCACAAAATCCCCATGACATTTATATCAACACCGTTCTTTACTCTTGGATTTTTTCTGGTGTAATTGCGCGGACAGGGCACAGGGGAGACTGTCGTTATTTTCCACGGTTAGGTGCCAGACAAAACCCTCGGCGATGGATTACGCAGGTGGACGAGGGAGTTGCGGTGGGGGTGGCTACTGACGTGGGATGGAGCCCGGCTGACACGGTTGTGTTTTTACATAAATCACGACAGGGGTAGAAACCCCTCAAGACAGATGCGGCGCATTGTCTCCTCTCTCTGGAGACTCAGTAGATAATTAGAAGCAGTGAGATAAGCGTCTAGGACTGGAGTGTGTGTGTGTGTGTGTGTGTGTGTGTGTGTGTGTGTGTGTGTGTGTGTGTGTGTGTGTGTGTGTGTGTGTGTTTGCGTATGTGTGTATGCGTGAGGGCCCTAGAGAGGGTGAAGTACCAAAGCAGAGAAAATTGTGTGTAATTGATGACTGTGCCTGAGATGGGAGACAGAGTTGACCTCCACTCCACATGAGACAACACTCGCTGTGACACAGTCGCACAAGCAAATCCAGCTTATATACATTCACACATAAACAAGATATACTGTAGGCATTGTAGATCCTACATCTGAACTAGGTCTGGGTATCAAAGCTCAATAGTTTTTGAGTATCAACCGAAATGTGTCATTAAGATCAAGTATTGAAAAGTGTCAAGTATTGAAAATTGGCATTTAATTCTTAGGCTTGTTTACTTATTCTTTCATCAGATATTTCCTGATTGACGTTAAAAAAAAGCATTCCTAACTTTAGACAAAGGTCTTATTTAAAGCTGCACTAACCAATATCTTTATGTCAATGATGGTTCAAATGACTACAAGCGAGAAGGGTGACTTGTAGTGAAAAAACTACAGAGAATTATCACCCGACTCTGCGGTTCCTCTAGGCTCTACGGAGCATTTTAGCGTTAACTTAGTAACTTCAGTGTTTTCATTGACTCTCACAGCTCTCATCAGTGCTGTTTCCAGATGCAGCTGTTTTCAGCGAAAAAGCTCTGCTGAACACACTGAATTTTGACGTCACGGCTCTATGGGGACGCCCACCTGGAGGGCAAAACAAAGCTGCCCTCCACCGTCCGCTAATGACAGCTCAGCTTTACAACACTGTTAGCCTAATTGTTAAATAGTTGTTGTTCAATTTGATGCACAAACTGAAGAGAGGACAAGCCTGTGTTGTGCAGAACGAAAACTCAGGGGGGAGGAATGTGGATTTGTGCAATTAAGTTAGACGTGCTGCCGTCCTTGGCGAGAGGCACACTAGTGGACTACACTGACTGAAACTGAACGCCCATGCAACCAATGACTATGACAAGCTAACTGTCTCTCCCATTTCAATGGTCAAACCAGCTCATTTCATTTACATCATTTTCCAGACATTGTTTCGCGAGCGACGTTACTACGTCTACTCTGCCTGTGTCTGTCTCCAACTTTAGTGGTGGCTGGTTTAACCACGGTGATGCAAGTGACAGCTAGCTTGACTGCACTAACCAAAATTAATTTTATTGTCTTTCGCCTCTCAAACAAAAGCATTAGTGACCCATCCAGATCAAAAGTAAAGATAATGTTACACTTTCATCTTGGCAATAGTATAAGGGATAGAGTCTCCACAAGATATAACGTTATGTAGCTAAACATCGCCAAAGTACAGCTCTGGGGATGTAACTGAGACAACTTTTCAACTAGCTAGCTACAATAGCTAACGCTGATTGGTTATCAACTCCTTGATTATAACAGAATATAGTAACTTTGATCACTGCTCATTTTAGAAAGGCCGCTGCTAGAAAACGTGTTCTTTATTTAGATTATCAAACAGACAATGGATCATAGCTAGCACGTTAGCGAGCTAGCAAGAATTAGTTTTCCCAGGATCTAGTCCAGTGGCAGACAGAATTGCATAGTGAAAGCAAAGCTTATAAGAAACCAATCTAAACGCACATTACATAAATAAAGAACACGTTTTCTTGCGGCGGCATCTGTAAAATGAGCAGTGGTGAAAGTTATTACATTCTGCTATGATCAAGGATTTGGAGGTTGAAAAGCTGTCTACTTCCACTTAAATGAGCAGGTACTTTATACGAGTCACACATGCCTAAGACTTAAGGTTTGTATATACAGTATATCTTTGTTTTTCCTCATTTGAGAGGTGATCTAAACACTTGTGGGTTGTAAAAAAGACAGGCTTTTGCAGTAGCTCTATGGAGTTCCCAGTATTGGCTGCAAAGTTGGAACGGTGTTTTGCCTTCCAGGCTCTGCAGCAGTCACGTGACTGAAACCTATGCCGACCTAACAAATTGGAGCGTTTAACAGCTGAAGAATTCAATATCTCCCTCAGGAGTTGGTGGAGAGCGAATATTGGACATACACTAATCATCATCATCATCATCATCATCATCATCATCATCAGTTACATTGTGTGAGCTACATGTGTAAATAAGCAACTGTTTGCAAACCATATCATCTTTCATACTGCATGTCTATCAATCTGTCAATTATTTACTTGCTTTAACAATGATGACATAAGCAGTATGGCATTTAGTTCAATGAAAAAGGGTTAAAGCATGTTTATATTTCCCAAACTAAGGTATTGAAAAGTTTTATTGCATGGTTTTGATATCAGTCCCAAAACTCAGGAATCCGATTGGTACTGATCAACACATCAAGCATGTTGAAACAATACCCAGCCTCAATACATTCTATAGTCTACTTTGAGGAGTGATTAATTGGTTACGATGAGACAGAGGACAAACAACACAAACAAACTAATGAGCTGTGGCTTCAACCTGAAAAATGTAGAAGAATCTAGTCATTATCTTTTGTGTATGATAATTTTTTTGTCTAAAACTGATAGTCTTTCCAATTACTGTCACGTTCTCTGCAAAACTAATTAGTCTCTCTATAGGTCCTTCAAAGTTTGTTGCTTGGTAAAATTCCACTTGGATTCATTCCTACTCTCACCCAAAGCTCAACCCCTCTCTGCTATGGTATTTGTGATATATTCCAGTGAGACGTACTGTCAAGCCTCTGCTTTGCATGCTGTTGGTTTTGATTGCATCTCAATGGGCCTCTTTTTGGATCCAGTTCCTTTTTAATCTTGCAAAGCGCATGGTAAACTAATGGTGTACCACAGCACAAAGGCTCCGAGGAGCTCTGAAAAGTATTATGCCTGCCTCCTCTGTGAATAAAACTACAGAGGAATACCATACAGTGAGATTCTCGGCTGCAGTCCCGGCCCCATAGGAAGGGGAAAATAGAGGAAACTCTACCTTGAAATTATCCATATGTGACCTGATGTTAAGCAGTGGTTGTACAGTGTGTAAGGCCAATTTACTCCCTCTGCATCTTAAAACCATCCGACTGTTTAACCAACAATGTTCACGCAACACTACATTTTACAATCGTCAGCGCTGACCACGACCTATAAACCCTTGAGAGTCACAAACAAAAGGCTGCAGTAAGAGCTTGGCAGCGTCCTAATGGAAAGAGCCATGAACATCAAGCGGGATCATTAATGTTGCTTGAGCTGAGACTTAGTTACACATATATCAGACTCGGAAACTGCAGGAAGATGTTACATTTCTTTGCAATAAGGCTCTTGAAAAGAAAAACATTTCCCCAATTTTCTGTGCACATAATGCAGCTCATTACTTTTTGGACAAGCATTTAGGCGTCTTTATACCAGAAGTGCCAGCAATACCAGAGGACTCTGTGCATTAAACGACAGTCACAAACTGCTCCACACCCACCGCCTCAGCTCATCTCACCCCCTCTTTTCTCTCTCCCTGGCATATCTTCTTGTGTAATTAACAAGGCTTAGAGCACCATCACAAATACTGCTCATGCCCCCAAAAAAACCCACATCCACAACCCAGCAGTGCTGCATGCTGTCGGTTGCATCGCACACACACTTTCCCTGCATGTAATTAACATGGATTAGGGCACAGTGTTTTTTTTATGCCAGGACTGCTTTATTAACCAAAAGCAGAGTGATACACACACATGGCCACATGCACAGACTCTGCGCATGTGGCCATGTGTGTGTGTGTTTATGTTCAAAAGACTGGCACACGCGCACATTATCTGGCACAGACACAAACTGCAGCATATTGTACATCAGTGCTACTCGGCCAGGCAGTGGGGAGGTGACATCAATCAGGCTAAAAGCAGGGAAGCTGCCTTTGTGTGCGCGCACACACACTTAATCGTGTATACAAGAAAAGACCTCTTTGTGTAATCCTTGCGGCGGTATAGAATTACGAGGAAGAAAAAGGGGAAGGAGAACGAGTGAGAGAATCATCATTTCTTTCTTTTGCTAAATTATATCATCTCCAATTAATAGCCTTTTCATTAAGAGAGAACAGAAGTAATGACATTTTGGCAGAAGAGGATGTACTATCTTATTCTTTTCCTCTCTTTCACGCATGCAGACTTGCTACTAAAAGATACAAAATATCAACATTTAAGCCAAGAAAACGGTTACTCCAGGCAACTAATTCAGTCGTGGCTTTTTTGTAAATGTTTGTCCTAATTCCACCTCCCCCCCCGAAACAGACAGAGCAACTTGGACAACAGGGAGTAGATATGCCACATTATGCAGCTCCAGCCCAGTCTTAATGACCTCCCGCCACTCCTAACTATATCGCAACTTCATCTCCCAACATGCTTCACCAATTACCGCCGCAGAAGGTCAGAAAGGTGATGGAATACACAGACAACTCATAAATCTCAAGGACAGTAATGACAGCAGAGAAAAGGGCACCCACAAACAAGCGAGCACACCCAATTTCAGCCACCACACCCAGAATTACATAGTCATCGTCAAAAATGAAAAAAAAAAAAAACAAGGAGGGGAGGAAGCATGGACAGGCTGGGGGGGAAAGGGCTTCAAGCAATTCGTTTTTGACTGTTTTGTCATACAACCCTGAAGTGTCAAGGTTGTCCATCTCCGATGTGAGATCTGCAGTGATGGTTCGGCAGTGTGCAAAATGAGAGAAAACAAAAAAAATAGCACTTCATTGCATCTTTGACAGAGAAGAATACGCAGCCAATTATGTCATGTTGCTGATTGGCCTATCCTCGTCGACACAGAGAGCATTTCCTCCACTTCCGCTGCCCTCCTCGTGAAAGAAAGACGATTTGTGCTGCCATGCCGTAGTCACCACATGTGTAAGAGGATGTTTTTTTTTTTTACACAGGTCATGTTTTCTCCTGTGGTCATTAAAGCCCAGCGTGCATTTTACATCACTGCCGCTGTGTGACGACTCATTATCCTTACCACGTCTCCGTTTCCTCCTTTTTATTCGCATCTTATTCTTCTCCGGAAATGTTCCTCTTTTCACTCGTTCCGTCTACCTAACCCTCCGCCTGCCCCTCGTCATCTCTCTTCACCCCACTCTGCTCCGTCAGTATCCCCATCCTCATCCATCTATTTTTGGGTGTTCATCTCGACCACCTGCGAACCCTCTAATTAGTTCACATCTGTGTCTGAGCCGCACCATCTCGAGCATGCATTCACCGATACACAGAGCTAGACATGTGCACGACCTAATGCACTGTTCTTTTCTTAACCCACAGTGTCCTAATTCTTCTCACCCTGTTGAAGTTCAAGTTTCAAAAGGCACCTTCGCACACACACACGAACACACAAGAGCACTAAAAAAGGAGCAGATGATCTAAGGAGCTAAAAATGTAACTGGCTTTCTGCTAATGATCAGTCTGATCAAATCTTTCTCCAGATGCACCCTAATTAGGAAAATTACCCCGCACTGTGGAGTGTAAAAATAAGACCGTCTAAATAAGACTTGTCAGTTCAAATTTATATTGTTGTTCATATTGGTCTCACTGATACTGCTGCTGTTGATGATGATCCAGATGATGATGATGACCGGATTTTTTTGAGTCACACTTATTGAAAGTGCCATTACGGTAACCGATGTATCTGTGTGGTTGTGTCTCTCCAGGTCTGCGCAGTAGTTACTCTTGCAGTGTCTGCAGTGTGGTCCTCAACTCCATCGAGCAGTACCATGCACACCTCCAGGGCTCCAAGCACCAGACCAAGTGAGTACAACTTAACGCTTGACTGGCTTCCCATCCAAAGTGCTAAAAAGTGAGACTTTCCAGAACAGTCAATCCGACAATTACGTCCACTCTGTGCAGCGGTCGGCCAGGTGTGTGGAGGTGTGAGAGTAGGCAGGTTTGAACTTCACTCTCAAGGTCTTTCATTTTTCACACCACTTTTCATTGCTCTGAGACTAAAAAGACAAAAGCACTCTCAGTGAGAGAGATAAGGGAGGCAGTGTGGTGCAGTCAGGAGGAGGCTACGACGACTGGCTTTTCACCTGCAAGCTCGGCCATTTGAAACACGTAAAACCACTTTTGAAACTGAACACACATTCCTTTTCCTGTCCTGCCCTACAGAGTGCTCCAGGGATGACGTATTTTTTGTAGGCCAACCATGAAGTTAGCATCGCTCTGGTTCCCTCAACAAAAAGCCAATGATGATACTAAAATTCACGAGTGGGATATTTACTGATGTAGAACTAAATGTTAATAACTCTGAAGCTTAAAAAAAACATTCAAAAAATCCATTGACTTCCAGAAGGGGGGAACCGGAAGTGCTAAAATGCTAACTCATTTCCGGGTTTTAGGACTCATACCTGTAGCACTCTATAGAGGTGATGCATATGATGTCACACTATGGTCAATGTCTGCCAGTGTGCATTGACATGAAAAAATAACGCAATGGTAAACAGGTTGAGTAAAAATAAAGGTCTTTGCACGCCAAGTCCGTACGTTTTATATGCGTTTTTTAAATCCATCATCTGATAAAAATCGTTATTTTTGCGAAAATTCGCAATACGAGACAAAACTGAATAAGTACGTGGGTGCAATGGATAGCGCTAGTCCCAAATTGGGCTAATGAATGAATGACAATAGCAAGAAGCTATCGTAGAGAACAACACTACTGTCTAATCTTTGGTACAGCCTTCGTTTTGCAACTATCCCTGATTCCAAGCTGTTCTGTTGTGCAATCACCTGCCACAATCTATCTTTAAAATCCTGCATCTCTGTATTCTTTTATTTCTTTATTGTAACGTGCTTTGTGCTGGGATACTAAGTGAATTAATTTATCAGATGCCAACTTGGATGACGACGTTTGCACGGACGGTGATTCTGAGTGGTCAAACAACCCTCTTTTTCCCTTCAGAGGAATGCGAAAAAATGCAGAAAATGCATGGTTGGCATGGTTTGTCATCAATCATTAATCATTATTGATCCAGATGTATCCAAACATTAGACTATTTTATACATGTAGGTTTCTTTCAGACAAGAAAATCATAGCTTCAGTATTTCTGCTGAGTTTTTTGGTGGACAACAACACAGGGAAACAACTGAGAGACTCACAGGTCCACTGGGCAGCATTAGATATTGCTTGTATTACAGTGTCGGATGCGTAGGGGTACATTTGAAATATCTGATGAGTGAAATGGCACAGCTGACATCCACTGAATGAAATTCATTTTTAATACACATATAAGCATGTGGAGCACACTGAGGCAGCATAATGGAAACAGGGTTATTTATTATAAAGAATGGCAGTCGCACAATGAGATTTGGACGTTTTTCATTACCGATTTTAGAGAAATGTTATTACAGCCAATGTGAGGGAAATTATATTCACCAGCAGGGAAGACAGTGTGATATGGAACAGTTACATTTCATGCATTTACCATGAGATAGCTGTGAGCGTGGTTATAGGCAGTGTTGTGGCGTGTGTGCATGTGTGCATCTCTTTGTATTAAAAGCAATGTAATGGAAATTAAGTGTGTTATGAATGGAGTATTTCTTAGATAAAAGGTTGCTTGAGGATAAAAGTTTGTTTTTGCGGCTGTTTCTTCTTTTCCTTTTGTCTTTTTTTTTTTTTTTGGAGAGAGAGTCAAAGCACTTCAGCTGAATTGTCTGTATTTATCCGCCCTAGAGCATAACTTGTCTGGGCTGCACATACCAAACTTCTGCAAACAAGTTAACTGTTAGAGAGTGGTGGGTGTAGTGAGAATAACAACGGCAATAACAATGATGAGAAAGGCAGAGAGGGAAGGAGGGCAAGACGAGAACAGAAAGTTTCTTTTAGCAATGGGTAAATCCAAATGCTGGTCACTGGAAGGAGCAGAAGATTTGTATTATTTAGATGGGAATCATCATGCTACGTTAGCTGCATAGAATATACAATACAGTGTGTGCTATACACTGATCAGCCATAACATTATGACCACTGAGAGGTGAGGTGAATAACATGGATTATCTCGTGACAATGGCACCTGGAAGTGAGTGGAATATACAGTATATATATTAGGCAGCAGGTGAACATTTTGTCCTTGAAGTTGATGTGTTGGAAGCAGAAAAAATGGGCAAGCGTAAGGATGTGAGCGACTTTGACAAGGGCCAAATTGTGATGGCTAGACGACTGGGTCAGAACATCTCCAGAACTGCAGCTATTTTTGGGATGTTCCTGGTCTGCAGTGGTCAGGACCTGCCAAAAGTGGTGACCGGCAACAGGGTCAGTCCCAAGGCTCATTGATGCACATGGGGAGCGAAGGCTGGCCCGTGTTGTCCAATCCAGTAGAAGAGCTACTGCAGCTCAAATTGCTGAAAAGGTTAATACTGATTCCAATAGAAAGGTGTCAGAACACACAGTGCATCGCAGTTTGTTGCGTATGAGGCTGCGTAGCCGCAGACCAGTCAGGGTGCCCGTGCTGACCCG
>CAKALG010019859.1:0-12625 GCA_916700815.1 Helicolenus hilgendorfi | reverse complement strand
CCGCCGCTCCCGGTCGCCATAACGACACGCTTCTGTTGTTGTTGTTGTTTTACACTCTACTTCTTCAGACCACCGTTAACGACACACGAGAACACACCGACCGTACCGTAGGAGTCGTTGTGTATTTACGTGGTATCCATCGCGATGGACGCCATCGTTCTTTGATGTTTAGCTAGCTAACGTTACCTGCTAGCTAGCTAGCTTCAGCTAGCGTCTCTCCAGAGATGACGCACTTCCGGCAAAATACTTTTTTTTCCCAATCAACTTTATTGAGCTCAAGAACAACAAACACACATAAAGTGACAAGAAAAGGAGCAAACACGCGACATTTAGACTCAAAACAAAGGACCAATGAATAAAAAAAAAAAAAAAGAAAAGAATCCAGCTGGGCAGATGTGATATATATTTATTTAGTAACTTGTTCCAAATATGGAACAAGTTACCCCCTGATATACGCACTGTCACTGACCTAATACTTTTTAAATCTAAGCTCAAGACTTTCTTATTTAGATTGGCTTTTAATACCTAGTGGCGCTGTGACATTTTTCCTGAGCTTTTTATGTACCTTTTTTTGACTTTATGATATGTTGTGTTTTTATTCCTCTTATTTCTTGATGTTAATGTAAAGCACTTTGGGTACCTTTTGGTTATTGTAAAGGGCTACACAAATAAATGTTGGTTGATTGATTGATTATGTATTTTTCTTTTTTTTCTGAAAAGCACTTTGTAACCTTGTTTAGAAAAGTGCTATATAAATATTTATGTTTATTATTATTATTATTATAGAAATACAGTATAAAAATGCTTAGACTTTTTATTTAAGGAGGGTGAGACTGTGGCAATATAATGTCCAATTTCCTACATTATGTGCAGCAAAGCAAAACTTGTTTTTATTAGTAAATCCGCATTTGTTAATGAATAATTTTTCCATAAAAAAACATTTTATTTATGGAGGAGGAAGCAGGAGGATAACAGTAGCAATATCTTTATGATTACAGCAAGAACAGAGAGGAACATTTTACATAATATATATTAAAAATTGAATTAACTAACGTTTAACTTTGTTGTTGCCTACAAATATGTTATATATTTGAACCATCCAACATACACTTCAACAAAAATATGCATTGCATCTGTATTAAAGAATAATCCAAATAGTAACTGTAATGGAAATTCTTTCAGTATTCTGAGATGAGTCCTAATGAATGTTGAAATCAAGATCCCAAACAGATGAAATGTCTTTGTTGTATTTTATTCTTGCAAGAAGAGGCACTGGTTATACAGAGTCGCACAAAGTCTGCAGAAGAGTGCTCCCTAGGAGATTATTACAACGTGACTATATAGAAATCTACAACAGGGACTGTGAGAAAAGGAGTTGTTTTGTAAAGATAAGGAGTTGTTTTACTTAGACAATGTCCCAGTAAAAGTCAACACTCAGTACTTTCCCACTACATGAGACGAAGAGCACACAGACAGTAACTTTCCACTGTTGCATAAAGAGACATCATTACATGCAATGTCATTTTCCATTACATAACATAAACACATTTATTTGTGTGATTCATATTGCCTGTATTGCAGTGTATAATGCATATTATTTATTTGTTATTAAATTAAAAAATAAATATATCCTGCTGCCTTCTTAAGTTTTCCACTAGATGTCAGAGTCTGCACTTTCACCAACAGAACATAAACAAACCTTCATTACCGACTATTTATAGAAGATAGTTATCTAGTTAATCTGCTAATCATTGTGTGTGCGTGTGTGTGCGTTTGCGTGTGCGTGATAGAGAGAGAGAGAAAGAGAGAGAGAGAGAGAGAGAGAGAGAGAGAGAGAGAGAGAGAGAGAGAGAGAGGATGAAGGGAATGAAAGCGAGAAAGACCAGAAGAACAAGACAGAGCATGTCTGCCTGCCGGAGCTGTACTGGAAGTTATTGCTTTGTTTACACCATAGTGACTTTTCCCCATTCCTTCACATATGACTCTCAGACTAAACAGAAGAGTTTTTAGTTGCTGAATTATTTTTTAAATTCAAGATAAGTCGCTCCAACCTGCTCCACAATGAGCGCGTCAGCAGGGACAGGAGTGTTTGTGCTCTCCCTGATGTCCATCCCAATCTGCTTTCTATTTAATTCACTCATTTACAGCAACAGGTGAGTGACAATGGGCCTTTTTATTATTGTTTCCTCTATTTTCTCTGCTAATGAATCCACTTAGTGGAGCAGTAATATCATTTGAAAATGATTTTTCACATTTGTTTAATAATAATATACCTGTTTCTACATTACATTTAGCTTTGAAGCTTTCTTCTTTGCTGGGTGTTCTGCAGTCCTCATCCTGGCAATTGCTGCCCGTTTTATGCTCAAGAGGAAGACTCCAGTAGATCCTCTTTTCTATGGTATGAAGTCACAAATGCATGTTTCTAGTTTTGGACTCAGGACATTTTAAAATGTGTGTAGTCTTTGGAGAGAAATAATGATTCAACACCAAGTCATATGAGGTTCTGTTTGGCTTTTAAACCAAAATAGAGTGAGTTACTGGGGCTTAGGATCCAGTAAACTTAAAGTGTCTGCTGTAGTTTTGTCACCCTATTGCAATAAATAAAGAGTATGCATCTATGTGTCCAGTGTATGCAGTGCATGCATTCCTCAGTGTGGTGAATCTGATCATCGGGCTGGAGCAGGACAACATCATTGATGGATTTGTGACATTTTACCTCAGAGAGGCAAGTGTTGTGTTGTGTGAGTCCTGTTTGTGAGTTTGTGAGTTGTCTGCACACATTTCTTACTGATAAATCCACCCCTGTGTTTCAGGCAGATCCACATATTAACACAGCACATGGGCACATGATCTCCTTTTGGGATGGCTGTGTGCACTATCTCATGTATCTGCTCATGATTGCTGCGATTACTTGGGGGTAAGATCTATCTATCTATCTATCTATCTATCTATCTATCTATCTATCTATCTATCTATCTATCTATCTTGACAATGGCAGTGTTTTTTGATCGGCATAGGGACAGTTACCGAACCATTGGACTCTACTGGGTGGGATCTTTTCTCATGCGTGCCATAGTCTACATTCTTGGGAATGCTGTGGGTAAGTACACTAAAAATAATGGCATGCTTTTAGATGGCTAGTGTAGGGTAGCCCTTGTAACCCCCGTTCATAACCCCCATGAGAATACTGTGTAGACTAGAATTGAAAATTATGTTCAGAAATGCTGCTACTTTAAGTGTTTTGGTCTGTGTCTTTCCCACAGTGTGATATCAACTTGTTCTGTCCTTTCTCAGGGAAATATGGGACCCAAGTTAGTCCTCTCTTCCTCCTCCACATGTTGTATATCTCGGTGACTGTCTGGGCCTGCTTCCGCGTCTTCAGCCAGCCCTCCACACGGGACGTTCAGTGGACAGTAAGTCAGGATCAAAACTGGCAGTTCTTACAATAAAGAATATTATTGGAAGATTCCCATACATAGCTTGTATGTGTGACAGTTTGAATACCATGTTGTTGCTTTCTGTCAGAGCATCCAGGAGGCTGAAAGAAAAGGTTTACTCCACAGACCTCTGGACTTACTGTTCATCATCTGCCTCATCCCTACTTTTGCTTTCTGTGTCTTCAGAGGCCTGGTAAGAAACCTGAAGATTTGCAAACTGCTCAATGCAAACACACAGTGGTAGAATAATCATTTCTTTGCAGTATGTATGTTCTTCATGTGTCTGTATTTCAAATTCAGGTGGTTCTGGACTGTTCCAGCAAATGGTGTCAAAGCTACTCTCAACACTATGAGCCTTACCTGAAAGACCCTACAGCCTATCCTAAAGTCCAGGTAACTCAGCAAAGCTAGAAACACCACACATTCATCCTAACTCTGTCATTTCACAAATCTCTGAAGCACTAAACGGTATCCGTGTTTTTGTCAGATGCTGGTGGGCATGCTGTACTCTGGACCGTACTACATCATTACTCTTTATGGGCTGATGGTCCCAGGATGTGAGTGGATGCCAGACCTGACTCTGCTACACTCTGGAGCGCTGGCACAGGTACGTACTGCTGGTTATTCCTCGCTCCCGGCTGGTGACCAAGGATAACTTTGCAGTTAAAGATCCTGCACAAACCACACACGTGTTTTCACTTAATCTGGCTGTTTAGACTGCGCCTTAACACGTGCGATAAAACTGGGGCACCCCAATAGCTCACCTGGTAGAGCAGGCCCCCCTTGTACTAATGCTGAGTCCTTACCGCAGTGGCTTTGGGTTTGAATCCACATCTTCACTCCTTCTCCCTCCCTCTTTCATAACTATCAGTATCTGTCCAATTAAAGGCATTAAAGGCCACAAAATCTTTAAAAAAACAAGTGCAACACAACAATAATACCAAAGAGATGTCAATCAAGTCCAAAGAAGAGGTCTAATGCTGCGTTCATGTCATAGCAGAGTTATCGTAACTTAGAGTTTCCAACTTGTAAATAGTGTCCACATCAACAGCCAAGTCGTAATTATGACCAGGAAAGTCTGACTTTTCTGAAAGCACCAATATATCCGACTTCATAACCACTTCTACATGAACTTAGGTCTACTACAGTGTGTTCTTAAAAACAGACTTAAAAACACACCTCCTTTGCAAGCTTTTAGTGGTGTTTAGTGTGTTATTAATGGGTAAAACTTTTATTTTAGAATCAATGTTATTATTGATATGATTCCTTTTCTAATAATAATGATAATAATACCTTCTAATCGTATTCCATTTTTATAGTAATACCTTCTTATCTTATATGTTTTTGTCGTGTGAGATCTTTTGCCTGTTTTTTGTTTTTATTTTGAAGCACACTGACTCCACGCAAGTCTTGTAATGTAATCAAACCCAAATTTAATGAATATAGTGCTATAATGTCAATTTGAATTAATAATAATAATTTCCAGGGTCAATTATCCAGACCTTGTAGTGGTTTTCACCATTCACAGTCACACAAAGGTCTTCTATATGAATCTTCTCCCACATGACATCATCATTCCAGGTAGATGAGGTAATGCTAGATCGAGAGTGGGCATCTGGCCCAGTGCCCTAACGTTCTCCTCTGTATAGTAGTTGGTCTCTGTTTAGGTTACTCCTCAGTGCAGTCAAACACCAGTGGCTCTGGATGAACTGATACGGCTTGCTTCAGCACCATATACACTCTCTGTTTACATCTAAAGATGGAAACTCCGTCGAGTGGTATGAGCAGCTATTGTGTTTGAGCTGCAGGCTGACGCATCACTCATCGGCGGGATAAGGGCAGAAGCTGACTTCAGACCAGAAGGAATGGTGGCATTAGTGGTATTCACTTAATGTCAGCTGTTTGACTCGTCTATAAATAGGAGAGCTGGTGCTCCAACAGCCGTGGTTGCTATGAGACGAGTCGTGTCTCTTTTTTCAGTGACTTTCTATGAAAAGGTAACTGGCAGGAGTCTGTAAGATAGTTGAGGATGAGTGGCAGTACCAGGATGTGGCCATCGGTCCATTTAAATGAATAATCCTCCATAAAACAATAGTTCCCTGAGCTTATCTTGTTGTTCACTTGTGTTTTCTTTGAATTATTCTTATAATTATTGTAGACAATGTGATGTATTGTCAAGATATATCAAACATTGCTACAAAGGAATTTGATAGCACACTTTTAAATAAGGGAAACAATAATTCTGGGAAACTAGTAAATGTTTCATTGAAGAGGACTCAAACAGAAAAAAACCTTCAAAAAGCCTCGGCACTAGACATCAAAGTGTGATGACATTTAAGGATTTATCAGTGTGTTTTTCCTTCATGAAATTCCAGTAAGATTTTTTTTAAATACTTGGTATCAATTTCAACTTTTGTACATAGAAAAGGGGAGTTTGTTGTGTTTTTCAGATATCAGTAAGATATCTTCATGCAGTTGTTAAATCAGGAGCACAAAGTCTAATATGTGAAGTGAACTCTTTATAAGCAAGTGATATAAGAAAACAATGATCCTGTTAGTGTGAATCTACTAACTGTGAAGATTTTAGTCATCATTTCTCCCTCTCTGCTTCACTCCACAGGCCCAGTTCACTCATATCGGTGCGTCACTTCACACACGGACGCCGTTCTCCTACAGAGTGCCTGCTGGCGGCCAGCCTGTCTTCTTGCTGGTCAATATAATGTACACTCTGGTGCCTCAGGCTCTGTGCTACCGCTGCTGCACCCGGCCGGCCTTCTTCCTCAGGCCAATGGCAGATAAGAAGACTGAATGACAGGAAGTGTCATGGAGAGAGAGAGAGAAAGAGAGAGAGAGAGTGCCAGGGATGTCGAGGATGCCTGAATAAAAGGCTGAAGTACTTGCAAAGCACCACTCTTTGTTTGCGGTTATTAGCTGTTGCTATTTTTGGAGAGGGAGCTTCCACCCTTAACCTTAATTGAGGGCTGAGTGGAGTATTGGAAACGTGACAAAATAGTGCAGTGTCAAACAGAGTTTGTGCCATCTAGCATTTATGCTCTGCTGCTTATTTTGAAAATGTGAACATATCAAAGTGTGTTTGTGTGTGTAAAGGGAAGGTAAAGGGAGGTACACAGGGTCACAGTTTAGTGCTTTTATACTTGTGTATGGGATTCGAACTACTTGACAATACTTATTGTTCTTATATTTTTGTAAGTATTTTGGTTACAAAAACTGCTTTCTTGTTGACACACAGTGTTGTGCCTTTTTGCTAATGGGTTGTGAAATTAAGAAATCATTCACATGTATCTATGCTTTTCGTAATATGCAGTATTATTTATACAATAAATATGCACATAGATATTCAACCATTTAATTAAAAACATGGTTTGTTATTGTCATATTTAGAATTAATTGTATAATGAAAAGGTACTAATCACACTAGACGAATATGCGGTTATTTTTCACTCAATTATTTTTGTTTAATTGAGACTAATATTGTTAGCTCTACAGGCAATATATATTGGAGATGTTCATATTAAGAATAAACAATAATTTCTTATAGCAAAACATGGAAACGCGTTTGCTGGATTTAGTATAAATACTGTATTTATAATAAAGTGAAAAATGAATTTATCCTATAAAACAAAGGTTGGAAAGATTTAGGAAATATATAAGCTATGCTTGGAATTTTTGTAATTCAGGAGAATAAACACTTCTTTATTTATTGTTTCAGTGAACACTGTATTATTCAGTAGGGATTTAGGTGTTCCTGAACACAACAGGTGTTGTGTGGAGTACTGTTTCCCATCAATATGTAGTTTCCACCTTCCTAAACCTGAACTTTTTATTTTTTTATTTTTGTTTTATTGAAGTTACTTAATTTACAAACATTAAGGCATTGTAATCTAAACTCAATACTTCTAACATACAAGGCACAATTGGATAGGAAATATAACTTAAATTATAAAAACTAATATAATAAAAATAAAAGAGGGTAGAAAATAATTAAAGGAACAAAAAAAGAAATGCATAAATAAATAAATAATAAGACTGCACTCTTCCATAGTAGCTATAGGGGTCATCATCATATATGTTCAGTTCTTCATAAACTCTGAGGAGAGGCTTTGCATGTTGTCCTTTCATTAGTCTTAAAGCACTGAGATGATTGTCCATAAGACCAGACTTAAACGTAGCACCGGAAGTACTTTGTGTTCACACTATCTCTTCCGCCGCCCTATGCCATTCATTAGCACAACAACACCGCATGTAGCTAACTAGCTAAAGTTAACAACAAACGGGAATTATTCAGTTTTACCACTTCTCCGACAAACCAAATCTACTTAGGAAAGACCTCGTCCGGTCAGAGAACATGTCGTCTAATGTTTGTTTAGAGTAAACGCGGATGAGAAGAGATAAGTAACTACCTAGCTATAGTTAGCTGTCGTTAGCTGTGATGGCAGCACCGACTCCACTGATCTCTGCTGCTGTGTTGAGGTCTGTGTCTCTCTTTACATCATGTTGAGATAACTTGATCATCTAATAATGTCTGAAAGTTGGATTACAATAACACAAGAGAGTATAACACGATATTACAATGTTGTTACTAGAGCTAACGTTACGTTTTCTTAAGAATTTAGAAAGGTGTTTCAACATTCTGGTCATTTTGAGATCATATTACTGTTTGTATATATCTTGCATTATCCCTGAGTAATACTACCCAATCACACGTTTAAAGCACTAACTAATAACACAAACGACTGTCTCAAGTTGCTGTGATAATAACGTGGAGCTGAATCAACACCTCTGTAATACAGTCTCAGCATATATACTGGGAGTTATAGGCTTCTTAATGGTACAGTACTCCTATAGCAGGACTGTGTTTGATTACATTAGACCAGTGGTTCTCAAAGTTTGTCTGTCATATTTTTTTATTTTATTTATTAGTTTATTTGACAGGGACAATACATGTAGGCATTGTTACACTTAATTAAAGTGCAACTGATGCAAGGTATATAGGACTTCTAGTCATAGCTAATTTGCAGACCGTGTCCCTGGTTAGGCTTTTAAGAAAAAGAAAATAATAAAATATAGTATAGCACATCTTACATAAAATCACATAATACAACATCGTGCATTACAATTTACATCAATTTACATATGTACTGTATGTTCCCAATCAATAATCAGTGATCACAGGTTTGGTTTAGTTTCATTAAACATTTTCAGGTCAGGTTGTACTTTTTGACCCTCCATGTAAAGTATTTAGTTTGCACCCACCAGAAGCACATGATTTAGCTTTTCTAGTCCCCTGATCTGATTCTTGTTTCACATGTCATCTTCTCTTTAGTCAAAAGCAACGCAAGGCAGCTCTGAGGAAAGAGAGAAGAAAACGGAAACGCCAAGCTCTCGCCCAAGCCAGAGAAAGTGGTATGAATATAGCTGCTATGTTGGTTGTTTTGTCATTTCTACACTTGTAGCTGCACCGTTAGGGACAACATTTACTCTCTTGTAGGTTTAAAAAATGGAGTAAGCTGTACACCTGCAGAAGATGAAGAAATAAATGATGAAGATGATGAGGACATTGATGTTGCAGAGGAGGAAAGGTAGGTCAATATCCCTCTGCTGTCGTGCAGCTGCACGTTCAGTGACAGACAAGATGCAAACTTTGATATACGTTTTTTTTTTTTTAAGTCTTCATTGTGTTTTATTTGTGTCTGACTTGTTTTCTCAGACTGCGGCTGCATGAAGCGTGGTTGGAAAGAGAGAGGCTCGCCCAGGAGGAGTTCAGGCTGATAGCTGAGAGGGAGGAGGCTGTAAGAAAAAGAAAAGAGGAAGAGGAGGTAATCTGCTGTTTGTTTTCATCAGATTACTGCCATCACTTGGGGCTGGTTGCTTTGTTGAGGAATTAGCTAACTGATGAGCGCACCTGAGCCCGTTTGACCGATTATTCTAAACAAAATGTTAATATTTAGTGGCTTTATGTCTTTTTGTGTTCCCAGCGGATGATAAAGGAGGAATGGGAGGCCCAGCAGAAGAAAGAACAAGAAGAAAAAGAACAGAGGCAACAGGACAAGCGAGACAGAGAGGTGAAACGGGCCCCAGGAGGATAGAAACAAAAAGAAACATATCCTCTTCTACTTAATCAGGAGTGTTTATAGTATCCATTCATAAGGGATGATTCAGACAATCATATAGTAATCATGTTTCTTTTGTAAAATGTGTTTTTGCTTTGTACATGGTTCTTTTTTTTTTTTTTTAAATTCCTTGACTAAGTGGCACAAGCAACCATCCAACTCCTCAACTAAGATACACACAAAGAGAAAAAAGCCTAACAGCACCTTCAGCTCTCACAACAAGGACGTATCTTTTACTTTGTGTGAAAACAGTCTGTGAAATTGCTTTTCCAAAAGTCCAGAAATGTTGAAATGCCAGTCCTTGTGAGCGTGGTCTTAACACACAGTAACAGATCTGCTGCAGTATGTTGACCTCTACACATTTTCACCAGCCGTGTCTTTACACCATTTGTAGGAGGCCGTTCAGAAAATGTTGGATGAAGCTGAAAATCAGGTATAAACACACATGAATGTTAAAAAAACCTCTCAAGAAGCCTGATTTGTGTTAACTAAAGTACACATGTAGTTCAAATCTTGTATATATTATATATTATTAATGTTATTATATACAATTTATATATTTTTTTAGAAAATCCACAGCAAAGCACCCTGGGTTTCCCAAGTGTATGTGTATTTTAAGTAGTATATCCTCCTCCTAATGGCATGGAACTCAGTTTAATGTATATGTATTTTTTATAGTTCAGTTAAACCTCACACATAAAGAGCAGCAGAATGCGTTCATGGCATCATGGCAATAGAAATAATCTTTCTAAAGTCTGGCCAATAAATCGTCCAGGTCGATACATCGTATGATAGTAGCTCATTTCAGATAGACTGTATCGGTGTATATGTCTGCCGAAGCAACGGGAAATTACTTATTTCTTACTGATCAGAAATGTCAAAGATATGTTGCACTGATTTTGAATCTCTGTTACATAGTTTTTACACCAGGGAGCGCTGACAATTTTGTTTTTCAAACTGTCAAATATCCTGCTCAGTACATATTTTTAGTCACAAATCTTTGATAACCAAATTAAAGAGATTTTCATCAAAAATGCTTAGTTATGTGTTTAAAGCCAATATATCGTTTATCATGTTTTTAAAAAAATGTTTAGACTAAAAGCGATACATGAGATGTATAGCTTGCACAACATCTCACTCTAGTTTAAAGTCAAATTATACAGCATATACATTTTTGTTCATGTTCTCACTTCCAGCTAGAAAATGGAGGACCGTGGATGAATCCTGAGGCTCCTGTGACGAAGAACTCTGAGAACTTTGGGACCGAGCGCGACGTCGCCAACTGTCCGTTCTTCCTGAAGACCGGGGCGTGTCGATTTGGAGACAGGTACTATTTGTATTTTCCCCTTACGTGTCATGAAGCTGCTGTACTATTTGAGTGGTGATTGAATGGATGTACAGGAGCATTAAAGCAGTCTCTCCTCATATTTTTGTATATTCTCTCCTCTCTTCCGTCTTTGTGAGTCCAGATGTTCTCGGAAGCACGTTTATCCCGAAGCCAGCCCGACTCTGATGATCCGCGGTATGTTTACGACGTTTGGCATGCAGCAGTCGCGCCGCGATGATTACGACATCGATGCTTGTTTGGAACACAGCGAGGAGGAGCTGCAGGAGTCTTTCCTCGAGTTCTACCACGATGTCCTGCCAGAGTTAAAGAGTGTCGGCAAGGTGGTGCAGTTCAAGGTGAGATGACATCAGGATAGTCAGTGAAGTACCCGAATTACAGTCAGCCTTCTGGAGTAATCAATCTTTATATCACTAGTATACTTCAAATAAGTAAGACATGATTTCAGAATAAGGTCAGGGCTTAGGCAGAAATCTGATTGCTGACGTGTTGCATGTATTTGCAGAGTAACAGTAGTCTACAATAACCACTTTATTACAGTTCATGTAAATGCTTTGTCTGATTTCTTATGGAACCTGATTTGTCCTAATGTGTGCAAATATACTCAATGTCAAATCTGTCTGGAAGTACCAAGTCAAAGGCAACTTAGTCTAGCCAGAGTCTCCACAGCGCTGTGTAAGTGCTAAAGAAAGGTCTGGCTCCTCACATTATCATTCTGGTATTGGGGAAAAAATGCTCTGGCTTGTTTGTATTTCTTTAAACCAATCACAATCGTCTTGGGCGGCGCTAAGCACAGAATGCAGCCCTTGCAAAGTAGATAAAACAGATAGTGGAAGGGGACGGGAATGAATGAATACGTGGCCAACGGCAGGGTTATATCCACAGTCTACATCTGGTGAGTCAGACTAAAGGGAACTGGACTCACTGTATATCCCTAAAAGGTGTTTCACCACTCATTTAAGATGCTTTATCAGCTCAATGAAGTCAATATACATTTCTTTTACCTGGGAAGTGAAGTAAAATGATTTACCATTAAGGTGTCCTACAAAATCCAATATTAAATAAGAAATAGTCTACGTAATGTGTCACTAGATCTCTTACTGATGTCTGAAAGAATTGAAGATGTGATTCTTAAAATTTTTCAAAACAAGCCTCAAACTTCACTGTTCGGAATAACATGATCAAACTATTACGACTAAAAATACATATTCGGTTTCATTGATAACGTTCCTTTTTTTAGGTCAGCTGCAATTACGAACCACACCTGAGAGGAAATGTTTACATCCAGTTTGACACGTAAGTCATCACACAACCGCTCCACTGCTTTTTCCAAATAAATGAACTGTACACAGTGTTTGAATTTTTGGATACAACTCCTCACTCTTTGTCCAGAGAGGAGCAGTGTAAAGAGGCCATCATCAAGTTCAATGGGAGGTGGTACGCAGGCCGGCAGCTTACCTGTGAGATGTGTCCTGTCACACGCTGGAAGAATGCTATATGTGGTGAGTTATTCATACTGACATGAGAGTAGCATTTTCACCTGGTGACATTACTGCACAGATACAACATTCAGTTGTGTTTTGTATTTCCTCTCTCTCAGGATTGTTTGACAGACAGAAGTGCCCCAAAGGGAAGCACTGTAACTTCCTGCACGTATTTCGAAACCCTGGCAATGAATTCTGGGAGGCCGACAGGGACCTGCACTTGTCACC
>CAKALG010019858.1:0-18031 GCA_916700815.1 Helicolenus hilgendorfi | reverse complement strand
GATGAGAGAAGGCACCAGAGGCCGTCACACATTACCATGTTTGTCGCAGGGAAACAGGCAGTCTGCGAAACTACCTAGGAATCCAGGGAACTTAGCGTTCGCGTGGCCGGTGGTGAGAAACGCAGAGCAGCCAACTCGCTGCCTGAAATGAGGAAAGGGAGTACTGTAATGCCAGAGAGCACTGCAGCTTATTATTCCAGATGGGATGAGGGAATAGCACTTAAACATTTCCGCTGACTGATATTACAGCGTGAGAATTTCAATCAGGCACTCGGGGTGAGGCTCATGTAAATGGTGTTTCTGCTGCTTACCGGCAGACAGTACTGTTGAACTAAGGAGAGAGGGAGGGAGAGGGGAAGGAATCCTATTTATTACGGAGCTGCAGTATGGTCTGTGCTAATGAGGAATGAGCTACATAAAAGTCTTTTACAGTTGCTGTTTCAGTTCAAATTACACTAATGCCTCAGGGGGCTGTAAACATCAAACCGCCGTGTGCCTCTTAAAAGTTCAAAACACCCTTTGGAGTACTGTCTATGCTCTGTCTTCGAGGATTCTGTGTTGCTGCTTAACAGTGTTAATTAATGCCTAATATACACTTTAAACGACTCACATCTCTGTCCACTAGACATCATGCAGTGGGTTGAGGATATTGCCCGTAAAGCTTGCCAGGAAGTGACCATTGCCAGATATCTCGAGGTTGAATCAATAGTCCGAAAATGCTTCCATCTGTAAGGATTAGATCCCCCGAAACTGCAAAGCAGGCCAGACCTTTTGGAGCTTTTTGAAGTATTCCAGGCTTACATAGACTTACAGGCTCTTGGGGGATATTGTGTTTAGCACAGGGTAGAGATTCCCACCAACATGTACAAGCTAGAGCTACAGGGTGAAAGAAACGAAACGAAACGAAATGTGCAGAGCTCCACAAAAAGTCAACCATTGTGACCCTGTTATGGTGAGTTATCGGTGTGCAGGGACTGAAATTAACTTTTTAACTGCCCGCCACTGTGGCAAACAAGTTTTTTTTTTTTGTCTGCCACTTTTGAAATCTCTGCGCTAAACGAAGGAATAACATTTTAGATCGGATGTCCTTCAATGTTCGATATATTTTGAATAAAAAACCTATGCATGGTAAATTACAGTGTTCAAATTACACCATAGCTTCCGAAGAGACCTATTTTTCGGGGATGGGAGGGTACTGTACATTGTTATTGTCATCTATAGTGGTTATTTGCATGGACACAATTCAAATGATTAGGATTATTTAAATATTTGCATTGATTAAAAAAAATCTTGGCATTAGTAGTCTTAATTATGTATTATAAGCTGCTTGGAGCTAGTGTTAGGCAGTTAAACAGGTCATAATTCCTTCTCCAATATGTATTTTACATTGCTGTGAAAACATCTCCTTCAAACAACTGTAGTTATTCAAGTTTCTCGCCAAAAACTGTCATGTCAGTAGCTCTGTTATTTAACAAAGCAGGACTGTGCTGCCCACCGGCTCCTAACAGGTAACGTTACTAACTCTCCTCCTGCTGATTTCAACACAGACTGTTGTTCACAGTGTCGCATTATCAGGGAAAAAATAGGGTGCTTCCACTGTTTAGTAGTAGTAGCGCAAGGCTTTTAAGCGTTATTTTCTCTCTGCAATGTTGTTGTCCCAAACAAACTTAAACATGATGCAGTGTGCGTTTGCGTCATTGTGCATGCGTAACTGTTGGAAAGAGGAATCAATAGTCACAAAGGCATGACATGCCAAGGAATTGGACAACTACAGTAGGAACCGGTTCTCTGTTCCCATCCCCGGCGTTTGTCTGCCAAAGTGGCGACTGTCTTCCCACTGCCAACAATTTACCTGCATTTGGTGGGTGGTGGGTGCTAATTTCAGACCCTGTAGGTGTGATTTACAAAGCTACACCGACTAAAGGGAACTCCACTTTCTGATTCCAAGTAGATTATGTAATATATCTTCATATGTGCTGGAATTCAAATCCTGTATTGATAGAGGTCACAATGCGTACGTAAAAGAATAGTTCCACATTGTGGGAAATACACTTTCTTGCCGAGAAACCACTCACCACTCTGCACAGTAAATATGACGTTTCAGACAGCAGCCGGCTGGCTTAGCTTAGCACACCGACTGAACATATGGAAGCAGCCTGGCTATGTTTCTTTTACACTTTAATTTAAAGTTGAGGTTTCACCTTCATCTGGGTTACAGACTATTTCTTGGCCGGGCACAGCGACTTCCTGGAGTCCCTGCTGGTTGCCTGGAAACCTTACGACGACGGCAACACTCCAGGAAATGACTGGCACACATTCCCGTAACACTGCAATGTGTCCTTTTTATAGTTCAGTTTTCTGTACAGATTAAACAGACAATATCTAATGTTTTAATAAGTGAGCTTTAGAGGTGCACTTAAGTGGTTCTGTTAACTTCTGACAGATGGAGGCTAGCTGTTTCCCCGTTTCCAGTCTTTATGCTAAGCTAAGCTAAGCGGCTGCTGGCTTCATGTTTAACTGACAGATACGAGAGTGGTACCAATCTTCTTGTCTATAACTCTCAGCAGCGAGTGAGTGTATTTTCCAAAATACTCCTTTAAGGAAAAGCTGCTGGGGGTTGGTGAGACTATCAAAGTTAAGTATTAGTCAGACCATTTGTGTGGACAAAGCAACAAGCTATCATTAGAGGAGGAGTTTTTTTGAGCTTGTTTCTCATTCTTCAAGACACCATGCTGCATGTTTCCTCTGTCTACCTGACCTTGAAGGCCTGAGGGAGTCTTCAGCAGTGTGTGTGTGAGAGTGTGTGTGCACACATGCTGTTGAATTCCCAACAACAACCAGCCTGGCTTACAGCCTATTTATGTACCAGTGTGTAGTCAGAGGCCCCATGCCTTAATTAAATCTAATCTAATTCAGATGCTCCACCCGCCCGCTGCCCCAACCAGCCACCAGCCAATAAAACAAGCCCCCTCGACCCCTCCCTTGTGATTTAAAATTGGCTAGTCTTTCACGCTACCAATTAATTATGAACTGGACTCTCAGCAGAGAAAAGGCCAAAACAAAGAAGAATTATTTCCATAATTACCTAGTAAAAAAAAGCACAAATAAAGAGATCCCACCGCTGCCACCCATTGCCGCCTATCAGGTTTCAGTGCAGTCCTCCGGGAGCAGAGAGAAACACACACAAAAGGAACTCATAATGCAGTAACATTAACAATGGGAGCCTATTCGGTACATTAGCGATAGAGGCTGTGAAAGGCTGCTTCAAATCACACAGGAGATGAAAAGACAGAGAGAAAATGAAAAAGAGACTGAAGCAAGCTTCTTTTCTGTCAGAGGCGAGAGGTCCTGTGTGTGTCTCCCCCCGCCTGCTGTGAATGTGATTGAGCTCCGCATTCGGTGTTTCAGCCCATTTTGAGCTGTTAGTTGTAGTTACGGCACAAAGAAAGGTGTGATCACCATATTCAGAGATAGGTGAGGGGGGTGGGGAGAGGCGCACAATAACGATAGTTATTCAGATTCAAAAGAAAGGAGTCCTAATCACACACCTGTACCGTACGGACACATCATTCACACTGTATGTCCTTTGAAGGCGGAAATTTCATTTCTATGAAGTATGGATTCGCACATCAAAGTCCTGGATAGCCGAGATGTGTTTAAGGTACATCAAAGGAACAAGGGAAAAGCCACACACTCATGATTAAATCATTGTATTTTAAATTCTATGGATAAAAAAAAAATCTCTGTACATATTGCCAGTCAGTAACATTCTGACTGACATATATTATGTTGAAGAAACGTAACTTTGTTGTGTTTTACTGGTTTTCAAACTTTTACCGTCACCCAAATCTCTCTTGATGGTGTGTCCATACTACATATACAGTATTGCCTGGTCCTGCTAGTATCTCTGACGGTGCTACTTTGTACCAAATTCATTTGATGTAACTGTCATGATCAAAGCTGAACATCAAAGTTCACTAGAGGCTTTCCTGTCTTGTCAAACTTGACTTGAAAGGCTAAAGTAGGCTAAATATGTGCTGTCGGAAGTGCTTGGACACTGTTGACCGCACAAGGGGTGAAGTCCAAAGTGAAGGAAGCTGTCCTTTTTAGCTTATTCAGTTTCATACAAGTCTTGTGTGACACAACAGCAACAACTGGAATTCTAAATATCTGCTGCATGGCCTGCTGTCAGTCAGGATACAAGTTGAAGTAGATCAGTGATTTCTCAACCAGTGGTTGGCTAGCTTAATGCTGAAAATGCCTTTGATATTCTTTCTCATTAGGGGTGTAAGAAAATATCGAAAAAAATAATAAAATTGCGATATTATGTTTTCTGATACTGTATCGATTCTTGAAAACACTGTATTGATTTTTATTTAATAGTTTACATGCAAAGATGACCTCAGTCAATACTTTATTTCATTGGCAAAGAGATGCACCCTCTGTGCCCTTTCAGAGTAGCGCTATGATGTTGAATGCTACAGGACTGTGATAAATGCAAATGCAGATCCCACTTTTGTGATTGCATTAAAAAAAAGTAAACTTTTTTACTCAGTTTTTATGCATATGTTGGCTTTATACTATGATAGTTTTCCTAAAATTAGATTAAAAAAAATCGCAAATATCGCCTTGCTTACTGTATTGCAATATATCACCATATATTGAATGGTAACCCCTGTATCATGATACACATTGTATCGCCAGATTCTTAACCAATACACAGCCCTACTTCTCATTATCCACTTTAATCTGTGGGCCAACAGATATCATTTTTAAATTGGTTTTATTGTAGCATATTTGCAATGATAAATTTGTGTACAATTTAATTTGTATCAATACATTTTTGTTTACCAAATATATATTTACAAACTGTGTAAATGCATGTTTTATGCACTGTAGGCATAATGTATGCAATGAAATGCATACAAAAATACATCAAGTGGGATATATTACCAAGATATACTTATAAATATAAATATATCCAAGACACTTGAAGTCTCACGGTCAATGAGTGAGAGTTGGCAGCCCTGTAAATAGTTGAAATAGTTAGCTAAAAGTAATGGATATAAGCTTTATAAAGCTCGACTAACGGTAATGGTTGAAATAGCTAAAAGTAATAGATAAATGGTTTACACAATCAGCTTTTTTCATTATTCATCCTCTGGAATTTCATCTCGAGGGTGCAAACCCAACCTCGGGAACATGTTGGAGAGAATTTCTGAGTGGAGCTGCCTGTTTAATAATTGCTGCATATAGTAGATGTACTTGTGTTCAACATAAATAACCTCACTCTGCAGCTCTCCCGTGACATTGGCACCTCTAACAGTGCTTCTATACTCTATTCATAAACTCATAAACCTTCCATATGTGGAGGCTTGGGGAGGGGGGCAAGGTGCAGCCTCTCAACTCAGCCACTTTAATTACATCAGAGTGCCTTCTCCCCACATCGCTCCCCTCCCCTCCCATCCTCTCCTCCTCTTCACCACTCCTGTGCCTTTTGTTTCCCCCTCTTGCTTATCCTCTAATGCCTCCCTCTTCCTCCCCCCTCAGCTTTGTGCTTTCCATTTCTCCCTCCTCTCCTCTGTACCCGCTATTCCGCTCTACTCTTCTCCTGTTGGTAATTTACTGTCGTGGAGATGACATGTACCTTGCTGTTATGATATACAACAACTGTACTCAGCCTGGATTAGGCACTCCATGGAATGCTTATCAACAGCAAAAACCTGTTGAATCTCGATTTTCAATCTTGCTCCACTTTCTCTTCTTTTCCCTTTACACTCTCCAGCCTTGTTCCTTCTTCCACTGCCTCTTCTCTCTCCAATAGTCTACCACGCGCTCTTTTTTTGCATTTCATTATCTTCCGCCCGCATCAATCTTATTACCCCTGCATGAGAAGAAAGAATTATAGGGACATGGAGAGGTCACCGACAGCACAACAGTGGACAGAGACGAGAGGAGCTTTAAGAGGACAGAGCTAGAAACTGATGTGGACATGTCCAAAGGGAGAGGGAGAAGAGGGAGGAGAGGGAGGAGAGATGGGCATATAGTGTTTTTTCATCTAATCTCCTCTACCGCAGACTAAGAAAATTGAACTCCACACACGCTGCTCCAGCCTTAAATCTATTAGAAGAGACAGAGTCACACAGACCCCCCTGCTGGATCCCTTCAGTACCAGGAACGTACTCTTTTCGGCTGGATCTCTTTTAGTGTTGCTCTCTTCTATTGTACATCTTTCCTTTCTAAACCTGGCTAACAAGCCTCATTTTCTTTGACAGTTTCCTTTATTCTTCTTTTGTGTGAAATCTAGTCCTGGCATTGTCAAGGATTCAGGCTTGACTCAGTGGGCTCATACTAGGTACTAACTAAAGATCGACTGATATTGGAATGGCCTATTTTTAGCTTACCCATCAAAAAGCAAAGACAACGTTATCTTTCAACTCTAAAATGTCCAGATGTGTACATACAGTATCTTTGTCTTACTGTCACAGTGAAATGGAAGTGAGAGCGTCTTAATCTTCAGTAATGTAATGTGGCATATTTCCGAGTGGAACGGGCATTGTTACAAGAGGGATTTAAATCCTTACGAGTTTATTAGACCACTCAAAAGTAGGCGCGGCTGAGCGAATATAGTGCAATATTGAAATACAGTCACTCGGCTAGCCACAACAACCAACAAGGGTCAACCAGCAGTCAAATGTGGTTTTGTATAAGGCTGTGTCTGAAAGGAAATATTTGCAAAACTCTTGCGAGACCCGCTACCCGACGACCTATCCTAACCTTAACTATTCGAGGTCAATGCCTAACCATAACCATCTCGCAAGAGTTTCCCAACTTGTGGGATACCTTCTACAAGACGACCTTTGTATAAGTGGGTTGCCCCAAATCACATCTGATTGATTAAACTTATACGACCCCGAGTTCACAATCAGTCAGCAAAAATATTTTAACGTTTTACAGGAAGAGAAGAGAGGGATTTTGATATAAAAATACTCAAAAATGATTTTGAACACATATTTAGCAGATAAATAACACAGGATTACATTGTGTCTTTACATAACCACATTTAAAAGATCCATATCAATATAGTTCACTTGTGTTTTGTTATGGTATACACTAATGGCACAAAACTAATATCGACATATATCATTATCAGTTTATATTCTAACTCTTAAAGGAGCAGTGTGCAACATTTTGGGGTTCTATTAGCAGAAATTATGTTTTCATTACTGTATAATTACCTGAAACTAAGAATCGTGTTTTTGTTAGCTTAGAATGAGCCCTTCATATCTACATAGGGAGCGGGTCCTCTTCACAGAGTCCGCCATTTTTCTACAGTAGCCCACAACGGACAAACCAAACACTGGCTGTAGAGAGAGCCTTTCACGCTTTTACGTTACCTGAAGGCCACCGTAGTTCCCCCATGCTTGTGAAACGGCGGTGATGTGTGTTAAACCGTGGTACTGCCAGCCGCCCTCTAACTTCCGTTGCTCCTAAAGTAGTGTTATTATGATAAGGATGGCCTCTGAGCGAGGCGAACAGCGTTACCACAGTTTTGACCTCGGTAGCTCACAGTACCGAAGTCTTGGAAAGGGAGGAGTGAGCAGAGAGGTACTCAGTTAGTTGCAATCTGCAACCACACGACTAGATGCCGCCAAATCCAACACACTGTAGCCTACCTTTAAATATTTATATCAGTATTGGCCTCAAAAATCCAGTTTCTTTTAGCTCCAGTAAATACTCATTCCTTGGTGATGAGCTTAAAAATATAAATAGCATCATTTTCAAATGAATCAATTAAAAAACAATTAAATCATATATATATATAGTATATCATGATACTGTCCACATGATAAAATCTAAATTATTGTCTAAGAACCCAACCATTTGCACCCATATATTTGTGTGTCTGTGTGTTTTACTGGTAGATACAGTATTACTGTGGGACAAACAACCCCAAGATGTACGTTATACTATAGCACAGCCCATGAGTAATAAGCTTTCACATCAAAATATTTCTTCCATCCATTGAGAGGTGCTACTGAACAAGATGAGAATATTGGTACACACACTCACACATTGTGGGCTTGTATGCAGCTACTGAAGCACAGTGAGGACCAATGTTAGTGCACAATAGGCTATTGAGCATGCAGTGATTAAAACAAGCTCTCGAGCACTCCTTTGTCCATCTTTAATCAAACTATGCTGCAGATCAACAGCAGACATGTCGTTGGGTTGCTGAGATACAACCTTTTTCTTTTTAATGGAGCAAAATTCCTTTATCCGGATTGGCTACCTGCCACTGAATATGCTAACTAACAACTGTCAGGATACGTTCAGCCAAAGATGAATGAGCAAAATAAAATGAAAAGAAATCGGGCTAATAAAAGACTCCACATATCTTAATTGCCACACTTTAAACGCCTCTGAATAAAGGGAATGGAGATATTCCCCCCTCTGGCTCATTCCTGAGGGAAAAGATAGGGCCTGCACAGATGTGCTGTACTTTCCCTACGCACTGAAGACTCATTTCACATTCACAAAGTGCCATCTTTTAAAAGAGTCCAAAGCGGTGGGGGTGGAAAAAAAAATCTTCCTCTCAGCATTCCAGGGTTTGCAGCTACGTGTCGAGTACGGCTGTCTTGAGCTGATTGAGCTTGGTCACAGCGGTGCTTTCCCTTATTGCAGAGTCACTTTGTCTGACGCTAATTACAGGTGTGGGAGCTCCTGGTTCATTTGGCAGCTCTGTTGCCACAGTTACGCCCACAACCACAGGGTGATAAAATGAGGTGCAGAAGCAGTGACAGCACATTAAGTCCAGTATGAAGAGAGGAGAAGAGAGGACAGGAGGGGAGAAGAGAGGAGAAGAGAGGAGAAGAGGAAGGAGGAAAAGAGAAGAGAAGAGGAAGGAGGAGAAGAGAAGAGAAGAGAAGAGAAGAGAAGAGAAGAGAAGAGAAGAGAAGAGACGAGAATGATGAAACCACTAGGGGGCAGACAGCTCTCATGTTTACTTGGTAGCACGCACACATGTACTCACACACACATTCACACTTCATCCGTTAGTATTGGGCGGGCATCCATAACAGGGGGAGGGCGGGCGTGCGTTGGGTTGATGGGGTCTGTTGGGGGGGACATGCCATCTGGCTTCAAACACCCTCAAACAAACGCACGCACGTGCAATTACCATAGAGTCCCCATATACAGCGTGCACGCCAACCAGGCACGTACATTCGCAAGCATACCACCATACAGTAAGTTTATCAGAAAAAAAGTTCAAACACACCCACACATGGACACACATACTGCTCTCAGATGCTCATGCGAGCAAAAAACGGCAATACAAACAAATTCCCAGAAATCCTTTCATCCCGGTCCAGAGTGAGCTAACTAAACCCATGCCACATGGTGGAGAAATCTGAAAAAAAATTGAGGGGGGGAAACTACAAACAGCAACTCGTGGGTTGTGTGGTGCACTCGTGCCTTTACTCTCTTCAGACTGCACTACCAGCAGAGTCTGAAGGGTGAAAAACAAACTCTTAAACTTGACTGTGGTGGCGATGGCTGTAATAAACGTTGCTAAAAAGGATTATAAAACTGAAACTATACCGCTTTTACCATCTTTTTGACCCAATTTGCGCCTGCTATTAAATTTAAGTCTGCATCTGGAATATAACACAACCACTCTGCTGTATTTACTCTGAGCAATTGTTGTCTGCATTCTGCCTGCATCGCGTTTTGGTCACATTTTTTATGCACCCAATATGCAAAGTAGGTGAGTAGGTGGGGAGTCAACAAAAAAACTTGCAGGTGAGGTGAGGGGAGGTTACTGCACCTTTTTTTTTTATCTCTACAGGAAACAACCAGAAACCACAAGTTTGTTTACAGGAATTCTGTTTTGCAGCGACTGAGAATGTTTCAATGTTTTCTTGTTGATTTTGGAGATGAGAATTGTAGGGCTGACCCGAATGCTTCAGAGCTTCGAAGCTTCAACCGTTGCCATGGTAATCAACCTCCAAATCAGTATTCGAATGCTTCGTTTTGTATGTTATTATAATATATAAATCCCAAAATATGAAATAAGGAATAATCCCACAACATTATTCGTATTCAACATTAATTATTATTAGTTATTCTCAGATGGATATCACTGCTTGTTGTGTGTAGAGGTGTGTGTGTGTACAGTAGTGCGGCAGCGGCACCGTCCTTAAGCTTTGAATACTTTTGAATATTTCTCACCAAAGCTTCGAAGCCCAAAAAATGGTATTCGGGATATTGATTTTGATGAGTGGACATTGTCCAATGCCATCCAATCACTCTGCAAGCCCGATCAACTCCATAGGTGGTCTGGCTGATTCAGCCACATGCTGATAGTGTTAGTGTGGATTAGCACCTTCCATTAACATACAACCTTCTTTATCTAGATAAGACATCCAGATACAGATCAAACTTTAATTCCAGAGCATAAACGGGGTCCGTACCTCACCTCCATCCCAGCTCACATGTTTTCACTGTTGCACTTGAGATTTATGATGTTTGTTTGTGTGCTGTACCTTACAGACGAGACATATCCACCCGGGCAACACTGATAAATGGCTTTTGATACAGGCATCCTGGCTAAGAAACTGTGAAACACCGAGGTGTATTTCATCTAACAGAAACCTGTGAAACACTTGATGTTCTCACTGCATGTTATACCAAAGTCTGTACAGGCCCAGTGTCCTCAATGAAAGGACGTTGGATTTTTCATTAGGTTGCTGCTTGACACAATGTATTTGCAGCAAATTAAACACTTTTTATCACTCTGACCTGCCAAAGCCTTTAGAGCAACTGCCTTCATGCAATCATTTCAGGCTGCCTGCATTTTAAACAAGAGCGCAAGAGCTCTCAACTCACTCTTGGATTTCAGAAAATTAGACGCTGGTTGTAGAGCTTTTAGGACTATTTATTCTCTAAATACGCGTTTTCATCTCTCTGTCTCTCTCCCTCTCTTAGGGTTTGAACCCTTTACTTTAGCGTGTGATCACCCTCGTTGTCCTCTGTGCTGTGATATTGTTTTTACAAACCCTCCCTGCCAACAAACGTCCCCCTGGTGGGACATAAAAGATTGATTGATTGAAAGCCGCCCTGCCAAGCCACACTGGGAAGCAAAGCATGTTAACTGCTCTGCGTCGCGACTGTTCCAGATCCCTTTGGCATCCCGGCATTAATATTCATGTCCCGTGCTGTCACCCTGTTCCTGTTGCTGTGCCCCGTCATGTACTATATGTCTGTTCTCGTTAGCATGCACAGAGAGAGAAGGCATTAATGGACAGGCTGTGTGTATGTGTGTGTGTCTCTATAAGCCTGCCTGTCTTCTTTTCTTATTAAGAACTTCTTTATGTCTTCATGGTTTCATAGAGGAGAGCCTGTATATTTGTGTTAGCCTGTGTCTGTCTCCAACTGTGTCCTTCTGTCTCTCTGTCTGTATCTCTCTCATTGTGTGTGTGTGTGTGTGTGTGTGTGTTTGAGTGGCGCTTTGGGGAAGGGAGGTTTTCATGCTTCATCGGGCCTCTATTTGCCTGTCCTGTAATAACTTGTCCGCTCCATTGCTTGCCACTATCAGACCCCCCCATAACACTCAGTCACAGCTTACTGTGGGCCCCTAGCAGAGCGGAGGGGAGGTGGGTTAAAGTTAATGAATGACTTCAGCATGTGAAGAACATCCACAGTGGAGGAAGAGGAGGAGAAGGAGGAGGAGGAGGAGGAGGAGAGTGGGGAATAGATGGGAAGGACAGGACATGGAGGTTGAAGGGCAGGTGAAAGGAAGACAACTGACTGATACATTTAAGGAGCAGCTATTGCAAAAAGGTTAGACGTTGACTGTAAAATAATAGAGAGCAAGGATGGGGCTAAAAAAAAAGTAATGCAGCTGATGAATGAAGTGAGTAGTACAATATTAAGTACTTGTAATAATAGTATGTGAGAGCCGAGTGGCAGCGAGTCCCCGGTTCGATTCCCATACTCTCTTTCGCCACATTTCTTGTCTCTCTCCACTATCACTATCAAATAAGGGCATAAAATGCCCAAAAAAATAATCTTTAAAAAAAACCAATACAACAATGCAGATTACTGTGACTGCTTTACTATAATGATGATATCTGTAAGCTTGGGACAGACATGAGTGGGCTGAAATAATGCCAAATATTTAGGACTGTTGACTACATTTGGTTCTCATATTTTATGTATGGTGCCGCATTTGGAAGTCGCTAAACTGAGGTGACATACTGTATGTGTATATGTGAACGTATATGCATATACAGTACAGTATGTATGTGCTTATAGGCACATCTCTGTATTATCTAGTTGAATGGTGTCTTATAGCTCAAAAGGTTGTGGGTTGTTGTCCTGACACAAAAGTAAATTTCATTAAAGAAATAATTTGACATTTTGGGAAATAGGCTTATTTGCTTTCTTGCCAAGAGTTAGAGGAGAAGATCGATACCACTCTCGTGTCTGTGTGACATGTTGTGGGGTGTTATGTGCTGGACTATCACTGCCGTCAAATGGGGTGATGTTTACCGTGTTCACGAGAAGAGTCTGTATGAATGCCCTCCTCTTGTGGTATTCACAACCTTGTAAGTAGAAATGTTCTGAAAGCTCTGAGTTCATGTGTTGTGACGTGTTTGCTGACGTTGTCAGAAATGGCGGAAGCCATGGAAGTTAATTTTTCAGTGCATAATAAGTTAATATATTGTAATTTTAATCGTATAGAGTTTTTTAAATGTTGATATTCCCAACGGCCTCATCTTTTCCCTCTGTCATAATGCTTTTGCCTTTCCTGCATTACGTTACCCACTTGCTAGCTTGCTAAACCTCTGTGGCTTCTAGACGCCGACAGTAACGTAATAATGCCCTTGCTTAGCAGCATTGTTCTCACGACTTTACCAATTGAACTCCAAGCATATTGTGTACATGACTTCTCATGACCTAACTACAAACTCAAAAGTTCCATGTGAAGGCAGCATATTTCTTGGCTAGGTGCAGTGACTTCACGGTGTCTTCTCATCACTTTGCCAGGCAACCAGCTGAGACTCACTGAGGTCACTGCACCTGTCTCAGTCCAGCATATTATCCACTTAAAAGCCCAAAATGATTTTTTTCATGTTGGTTTCTGTATGGATTAAACAAACAACACACAACGTGATAAGATAAGATAAGATAAGATATTCGTTTTTTAGTCCCTCAGTGGGGAAATTTGCAAATAATTATTGCTTTAGCAGTGCAGGCTAGCTGTTTCCCCCTGCTTCCAGTCTGTATTCTGAGCAAAGCTAACTGGCTGCTGGAGGTAACTTTGTGTGCAGAGAGAAAAAAAAAGAAGAAAGATTCCACAACTGGATCTGCTGTACAAAGGACTTAATGTTGCTGCTGATGGGGGAACATGGGAGAGCGGTGAGAATGGGCACAGACGAGTAGCCTCTGTAGTGCAGCGGGGAGAGACTCCAAGGTATGTTCATAAATAACAGGCTTTTGCGTGTTGGTGAAAAGATGTGCTATGAATACCACCTTTGCTTGTCTATCACAGGGAATCAGACTCAGTTGGATCTGCAAAAACAAAGACACGTCACTCATCGTTCTATTCGCAACATGTCGCATGTTTCAACTGAGGCACAGAAGTGGGAGTTTTTTTTTTCTTTTAGAAACCCTTTCAGGGGTTGTGAAGGGTAGGCTATTTTTTGCCTGGAGGGAAAGGAAGAATGGGAAGGGTGAGAGGTTGCTCAGGATCACTGAGAGCCTTTAACTAAGATCGCCTCCCACCAAACCTGACGGGTACGGTCACCATGGCAACTGTTCTTTGGGGCCGAAAGGTGAGTTGGGAAGGGGGAGGAGGCTAAGCTGAGAGTGGACACAAACAGAACTCGCATACGCCTGACGCATGCGCACAAACAGATGACGCCCCAAAGCCGAGATGTGATGGAGCTGAGTGATAAGACGGTGGAGATTAAGTCTTATTCAGGCCTGTGTGCATTTGCAGGCTTCGATCAGCCTCCTCAGGAGTGACAGGAGACTATTATAAACTGAGTCCTGCAGCTAGAATCGACAAAAACAGCAGGTGGGATGACATGCAGGAGTCACAGAGGAGACTCATCTGACAGCCTCGGTGACAGGGAGGCCGATATGGGACGACTGACAGTCGAGGGAAAATTGGTTTTAGTGACGTACAAAACTTTCATACAATAGAGAAGTAGCACGAGTTTTGGTTGAGGAGGTGTAGAGGAGGAAGAGCTCTGACTGACATTCACAGAGAATTAGGATGTTCATTAAGCTCAAATGAGAAAAATAAAGAATGTGAATATCGTATTAAATTGATGGATTTTTTTTTTCTTCTCCGAAATATACTCCTGTCATGAGGATGATTTAAGTGTGCCATAATGCTAAAATCGGTGAGAACAGAATTATGTAAGCGCAGTAGTGCATTTAAATACCCTGCTTTCACATTTATCTGCTGCGTGTCCTGGAGGACAATATTATGTAAGGACTGGGGATGAGCAGCCTTAACTATAAAACACCACATTTTCTTTCCATCACAGCTGGCCTCTAATATAAGCTGGATTTATTAGAAGTCAGGTAACAAGGTCAACTGAAAAGGTAAATGGTACCCGAGGTGGTCTGACCAAAAACATGATGAAAGACTGTGTTTGATGCGGAGGAGGATAAGGCTGAGTTGATCAGCAAATGATGGCGTCACATGGATATTTGGAGAAAAACAACTATTTCAGAGGCATCCAGTAAAGGAGAAAGACTGTTTAAAACGTAGCCCTATTACTGAGAGTCTGGCAGCAGCAGCACGGCGTTTGTAACAGGACTAGTCTTCTCATAAATGGGTAGCGGTGAGGACTGCGCTGTACTGCCAGCATACCAGAGTGTAATCTACAGTATGACGTTGTGTCTCAGTCTTTTTTGCTCTGCTCACCACTAATTTAAGTCCAACTGTTAACCAAAAACTTTGTTCTTCAAACGATCTATGTATTATCAAGAGCTTGAATTGAAAGAATTTTTCAACATGAATCATGTGCTGCTGCCCTAAACCAACAACTAAGTATGCAACTTTCCCCAGATTGTGAAAAGCATCTCTAAAAGCATATTTCAAGCACCTTACTGGTGGTTAGTCATTAACTGCAAATTGGGCATAATGCCAAACATTTTCCAAAACATGAAAGCTTTAAGAATGATTTCCTTTTCTTGTAGGAGGTTTCATTCTTGCCCATGCTTGAAGAGAATATACTCGAGGAGACCGGAGGCGTATTTGAAATTGTTATCACAATGAATCTTGCCTTTTTTTTGGTCATCGCTTGCTGTTGTTGTATGGTGATTAAATTGTGAATAGGGAAGGATTTGAATCTTCATTTGAAACATCCAGGAGTTATGTTTTTGAGAGACATACCTTGCAAGAAGCCAATAGAAGTGGCATGAATAGGATGATGTGAATATTGTGAGCAGTAAACAAATCGGCTATAGAAATGGTGTTCACTCAGACAGGTATTCTACAGAATTGACAGATATTTGACAGGGACAAAAAGAAAAGCAGACGATGCTTCTGAGACGAACAAGACGATGTGCTCAGCTGACAGTAATCAAAAGAAAATATGACGAAGTAGGGCTGCACCGAGTAGTTTGAAAATTCATTCATAACGTTGACATTCTAATTATTATTATTATTATTATTATCATTATTAACTTACAGAAACATTACTTTCCACCTTCTCTTCCCTCCTCTTACTCAAACACACACACACACAGCAAGATTGTGGCACTCAGTCTGTCTCTGTAATTGCCTTAGTCCTCAGTCCAAAAGTCAAAATTAATTGAAAAAAGACAGATATAATAATTTCCAAAATCCACAACATTTTTTTTTATCTAACAAAATACTCTGCTTCAATCCATATTTGTTGGCGTTTAGCCTTTCAAAAACAACATTTGGGGGGCACTGCATTGAAACATCTGCATTTCAGCAGCTCCAATTTCTAATGTCATAGCGTCCTTGACTAAACTGATAAGGACGTGTCTTATGTTGTTGGGAAATCGAAAAAAACGCATTGCGTACAAAGATGGTCAGCAGGAAAGGACTATTAATTGTAAAAAAACAAAACATTGTTATGGGCCTTTAGAATAAACTTGCTGTAAGTGTACAAACAGTAGGCTAGCTGTCACTCGTGTCACAAGATCCTTGTGTAAAAGTTTGTAGTTAGACTGCTAGTGCTTATCCAACTCTCCAAAGGGAGCTTTCCCCACATCCACATACAGTAGCGATCAAAGTAGTGCATGGTTATTGCTGCTTGCTTTAAGCTGAGTGTGCGAGCCGCCCGTGTAGATGTCAGTTTTATTGATCACATAAGTGGCAGTTAAACCATCAGTCTTTCTCGGGCTGCCACTCACAGGTTCACCTGCTGAGTTTGTCCCAAAGAGCACAGGTGGCTGGCAGGTCTACGATGAGATTAAAGCTGGTTAACAGGGTTGAAGTGGTGCAACCTTTTGTGTCAGTGTGCTGACATTATGACACACAAAAATACAGTGTCAGTGTGTGTTTTCAAGCCCTCATCTATACAGCGAAAAAACAAATCCATTTGTGAGCACTACGTAACATGTTTTTTTTTTCTGCTTGTGTAAAAAGCTGCAACACTTTGAACTAGGAGTTAAAATCCAATCATTTTAATATTGTTCTGAGTAAATTTATGTAACCCAGTTCAGCATGTGTCAAAAGCAGCACCTTTGCAAATACACAACATAATGTGTAAATTATATTAAATCCGAACACGCACAGCAACAACACAGAATAATGAAGACAAACTGTACAACAGAATTTTTAGGTTGGATTTTTCATACCACTGCAGGTAAATGCTGCAGCACGCTGAGGTGTAACTCTGACACACAGAACAGTGCACTCAAGAAAAGAACATTCACACAAACACACGAAACAACATGCATGAGCACACAAGCAATAGCGATTCCTCTTGGTGACATTATCTACCGAGAAGTGGTGGCAAAAGGAGACTGTGTTTCAGTGAGTGAAGTTCCAGTTGAAAGCATTCGATTTAGTTTGCAGCAGGGATGCACCGATCAGACTTTTTCAATCCCGATACTGATTCCAACACCTGGGCTTTGGGTATCGGCAGATACCGAGTACCGATCCAATACCAGTGTTTAATTATTAATCTGTAAGCCTCACTGTGTGGAAATGACTGGTATCACTCATTTATGTGTAAGGCAACATCTGGCATGACTTAAACATTGCTTTCCTAACTTTGTAAAACAAAATGTGACCAATAAATACATGGATATAAATATATTTAATTGTTATTAAATAATAAATCGAACACTGGCAACTTGGTAAAAAAATCTTCTAAATTAACAGGAATTACAATTCAAATGTAAATCTTTTTAATGAAGCAACAATGTGGTCAAAACTTAAACAGGAATCAAAATTACAGTATATAATGTTTATAGTATATAAACATAAAACTGAATTGAAAAGATCGGCAGAATTGTCACCGATATCCGATCCAGCTATTTGAGTCAATATTGGCCTGATATCCAATCCAGTATTGGTATCTGTGCATCCCTACTTCTCAGAGCAGAGATCATAGTCACACAGACAGGATTAATAAATACCTCTTTCTTAATTACAATGCAGAAAAAGGACAGTTGTAGAATAATTCCATGTATTTTCTACCTGGATTTATCTTCCAACGGTGCATACAATTCTACCAATTAAACCACTGAAGAGTACCATACATCCGTTACTTTCACACGGTATATTGCTGCATAATCTGGCCTGCTTAAGTACTTTGGGTAAGAAAATAAGCCACGAGTTGGAGAAATGAACACACAAACATCTGTGTACACGCTTTGTATGTTTGTTTCTGTCTGCATCGATAAGTATGCAAACGGGCCAGTCAATGTTGTTCAAGGCTAAAGGGAAGGCCAGCCTGCTAAAGGCTTATCTTTTAAAGGTACAGTGAACAGCGGCGCCCCCGCCCCCGCACGACAGGCCCACTTT
>CAKALG010019857.1:0-13828 GCA_916700815.1 Helicolenus hilgendorfi | reverse complement strand
TTGCTCCACCAGCTTCCTCGAGCCTCTCGCTGATCTCCTCAAGCTCCCTGGAGAGGTCAGCCCTCTGCTTCTCTACCTTAGCCCGAGCAGCCCTCTCGGCCTCAATCTCTTCCTCCAGCTCCTCAATACGAGCCTAGATTTGACGATGGTAATATCAAGAAGTTGTTTGAATGTTGTTTTTGATTCACTGAGTGTAATATTCACGTCAAATATGTTACCTGGAGTTCCTTGATCTTCTTCTGAAGCTGAGAACCAAGAGACTGTTCATCCTCAATCTTGCTGAGGAGCTGGCTTGTCTCAAAGTCCTTCCTGGAAGAGGAAAAGAAAAACATTGTTTGTTGTTATAGTTGACTGAGGATCATTATGTTGCATCATCATGACATTAAAAATAACAAAAATCTTACTTCTTGAGTTTCTCATCAGATTGCTGCTTGTCATTCTCCAGATCCATTATGGATTCCTGGGCCAGTTTCAGATCTCCCTCAAGCTTCCTCTTGGCTCTCTCAAGGTCCATGCGGAGCTTCTTCTCTTGCTCCAGTGATCCCTCAAGCTTTTGAAATAAAAAAGTTTTGTATTTATGGGACATCAATCCCAAGACTCTACTTTATACTTAAATATCTTTAATAGTAATGTTTTCTTACATCGTCCACTTGCTGTTCCAGCTTTGTCTTGGCCTTGGTCAGAGTGTTGACTTTGTCTTCCTCTGCCTGGAGATCATCAAGTGTTTGCTGGTGGGCCTCTTGGAGGGCTTTCTTCTCCTTGGTTAACTTGGCAATGGACTCATCTTGAGATGCCATCTCCTCTGTCAGATTTTTCACCTTTAAAAGGAAGAACGGTATATTTTTTTGTATACCAAACCTTGTATACTACTTTGTATCAATGTATGTTACAATTTATGTGAACCTTGTTTTCTGTGGCATGCTTCTCCTTCTCCACTTTAGCCAAGGTGAGCTCCAAGTCGTCAATGTCTTTCTTCAGCTCAGAGCATTCATCCTCCAGCTTCCTCTTCTTGGCAGTCAACTCTGCATTCATTTCCTCTTCATCCTCCAGTCTCTCAGTTGTCTCTTTGAGTTTGGCCTCGAGCTGGATCTTGCTCTTAATGAGCCCTTCACACCTTTCCTCAGCATCGGTGAGGTTCTCACCTTCCTATTGTTTGAAAATACACATGGTATTATTTTGGGTGAAACATTTCAAAAAGAAAATATTCAGTGGGTTGCTTTGGTAAAGCAAAGCATTTGACTGTTTGACTGACTCCTGCCTATCTGCAATAAAAGTCTGGATGCATCAAAGTTTTCTCAAACTGAACAAGGACAAAACTGAACTCAGCAAAACCAAACACCTCACACTCACCATTGATAGCACCACTGACTCCCCTTCCTCCCAGGTACACAACCTTGGCGTGATCCTCGACCCCCATAACCCCAAATTGTCAAATCTTCCTTCTATCACCTTCACAATATTGCTAAGCTCTGGCCCTATCTCGCATGGCCTGCTGCTGAACCATTGATTGATGCCTTCATTTCATTGACTACTGCAATTCACACCCCAATGGCATCAGTGCTTGCTCCATCAACAGACTTCAACTGGTCCAGAATGCATCAGACAGACTTCTAACCCACACCAATACCACACAATATCACCCCAGTCCTAAAAGACCTCCCCTGGCTTCCTGTCTCCCACCGGATCAACTTCAAATTCCTGGTCCTCAGCTATACCCCCCATACCTTGCTGACCTCCTCTCCCTCTACCAACCATCTCCGTCCCTCAGATCCACCTCAGCCTGCCTTCTATCAACACCCAAGTCCAACCTTTGCAGCTTCGGGGACGGAGCCTTCTCCAGCTCCTAGGCTTTGGAACTCGCTCCCCCAAGACATTAGAGACTCAAGAGCCACCACCGCCGCTCAGTGTAAAGCGACTTTGAGTTCTAGAAAAGCGCGATATAAATTAAATTTATTTTTATTGCCTATGCATTCCACTCACAGATGCTACTTGCAGTTGCAGGTCATTCTTTTCCTGCAGCAGAGAAACCATCTTCTCCTCTAGTTCCTTCTTCTTGGCCAGGGCGGTAGCCAGGTCTGATTGCATTTTGCCATAGTTCTCTTTCATCTGTTGCAGCTCCTTCTCAGTCTCAGCACTCTTCAGGAGAGGCTTGATCTTAAAGTACAGATGCATCCATGGCCAGTTCTTCACATTCATGAATGATCGGATGTTGTATTGGACGGTGAAGATTGCATCTCTAATAAAATAACATAAAAATATTGCTTTTCGTTAACGTCACACTGAAATTTATGTTCAGTTCATTCATTATGTTGTATGATAATCATACCTCCTCTCCATCATCTTAACAAACTCCTTCCTCATGAGGAAACCTCTGCAGAGAGCCTGAGTCATGGTCACCAGTTTAGCCAGTTTGTCATCTCTCATCTCCTCCAAGGTACCCAGCAGACCGGCTTTGAAGAACACCTATGTTGTCAAGTGAAGGGAATTAGACATTAGCATGCATGGATAAAACAGGACAACTGCACAAGTGAAAGTCTGTTAATATTGTCTATAAGGATGTACCTTTGTGTGCCCAAACTTGTACTGAGTGTGGTCCACATCAATGGAGCCCAGCAGCTTCTCTGAAGCTTTCTTGTTGTCAATGAACTGTCCCTCAGGGATGACACTGGCATTCAATACTTTGTATCTGCAAGGAAATGATGCTGTGATTTAGATATATTTCAACTCTTGGTCTGGCATTCTCCATCACCATACTTTAAGTAAAATCAATTGAATTTGTTATGCATAAAATAAAAATTATTGTCACCTCTGCTTGAAGTCACCATAGAGGATTCTGCTGGGGAAGCCCTTTCTGCAGATTCTGATGCCTTCCAGCACACCGTTACACCTCAGCTGGTGGATGACCAAGTGGTTCTCCATAAGACCTGCACATTGTTCAAATTTAAGTCAGTGTAATAAGCATTTGGGCTAGTCTTTTTTTCCCCAAAAAATATAAAACAACAAAACAAAAAAAACAAACCTGGGGTCTTTGATTCATTAGGAATCAGGCAGCGCACAAAATGAGGATGGGTGCTCCTCAAGTTGGTCATCAGCTTCCCCAAGTTCTCCTGTGAGTGCGAAATATTATTATTTAAAACAAAAGTCAACTTCAAGACATGAACAAATCAGCTTAAATTGGATCTTGACTTTTGTGGATATTAAACATACCCTGAATAGAGCAGACACAGTCTGGAAGGAGCCACCCTTCTTCTTTCCAGCCTTCTTGCCAGATTCTGCATTTTAAAACATAGTACCAGCAAACAATTAACTCTTTATTCATTGTTCAGGTTTATTTCCTGACAGACCCCACACACTGTAATTAAATGAGTTACTAAATTGCCACACAGCGGTTACAGGATTAACTTCTTACCATCAGCTGCATTATGAGCTGCATACAGCATCGACAACAGTTTGTTTGAAGATTTCTGGTAGAGCTGAATAACTGAGTCGTTCAGGGGGTCCTTGTTCTTGTCCAGCCAGCCAGTGATATTGTAATCCACTGTACCAGCATAGTGAACCAGGGAGAAGTGAGCTTCAGCCTTGCCCTTTCCAGGCTTTGGCTTCTCAAAGGCCTTGGTCTTGCCAAGATGCTGCTCATGCAGCTTGTTTTTGAAAGAAGTGTCTGTAGCCTTGGGGAACATGCACTCCTCTTCAAGGATCGAGAAGATTCCCATTGGCTGAAAGGACATTTTGTCATATTAAAAAGAATCAACAATTTAGCATGTACTCAGGGAACAGGATTTCAGTTCTACCAGACAGATTTGTCTTACCTTCTCGATAAGCTCAATGCAGGCAGCCAAGTCCATACCGAAGTCAATGAACTCCCAATCAATGCCTTCTTTCTTGTACTCCTCTTGCTCCAGGACAAACATGTGGTGGTTGAAGAACTGTTGCAGTTTCTCATTGGTGAAGTTGATGCAGAGTTGCTCCAAGCTGTTGAACTACAATATACAGGTAGATAATCAGTTAATTGGGCTTGCAGTGTTTGTACTGTATATCATCACTACTGATGTGTTTTTGTTACTCACATCAAAGATCTCAAATCCAGCGATATCCAACACTCCAATGAAGAACTGTCTTGGCTGCTTTGTGTCCAGCATCTCATTGATTCGGATGACCATCCACAAGAACATTTTCTCATAGACGGACTTGCACAGAGCACTGACAGCATTGTTGACCTAGAAATTAGGATTTTAGTGTGGTAATTTCTTAGAATAATATTTTCATATAAAAATGGAAATATTCCCCAAAAAATTTCAAACGTCACATTCTTTCTATTACCTGTGGCACGGTCTGACCTTTGGTCACCATCTCGTTTCCGACCTTGACTCTTGGGTAGCACAGAGCTTTCAGCATATCGGCTGAGTTCAGGCCCATGAGGTAGGCGATTTTATCAGCCACTGATTGAAGGAAAAAAATGTTTCCATTAATGCACAGAAATGCACAGGATCTAACAAAGCAATTTTACCACTCTGATGCAAGAATATGAACTGTAACATTACTCAAATCATCACCATTGAAAATACTGCTAAAACGTAGGCCCATGTCATATATTTTATATCGTCAGTGGTGAAAGAAGCACTCAGAAAATACTCCACTACAAGTAAAATTCCTGCATTCAAAACCTTACTTAAAGGGACTGTTTGTAACTACAGTATCATGTACCCTAAATTCCGGACTATTAAGCGCATCTGAATATAAGCCGCACCAACTAAATTTAAAAAGAAAAAAAAAATTGTACATATATAAGCCGCACTTCTCTATAAGCCGCAGGTGTCTACGTTGTAACATGAGATATTTACACAGAAAGATGGTACAAATAAAGTTTTTTAAAAAATTTTTAATTAACGAAATGCTTGTTTTCTGAACAATGCCTGTAACACCGCAGTTACACAGCAGTATCATGGCAGTAAAACGACAGTAACGTAACATGGCAATAACACTGCTGGTTTGAAAAATAACCAGCCTACTAGCCGTAGCCCGTTAGCCTACCAGAAAAGTCACTGATCGCTATGTTCATCTTCCTCCTGCGCACTGAAACCATTGAAGTTGTCTTCTTCAGTGTCGGAGTTGAACAGCCTCAGAATGACTTCATCACACACTTTCTCAGTCTCTCAGTCATTGTCGCTCTCAGTGTCACTTTTGTCTCGAGGTGAATTTGTGCTGTCCAAAACGAGCAGTGCATTTTAGCTGGGCCGTTAGCCCGTAAAACTCTATAGATTAGCCGCATCATTGTATAAACCGCAGGGTTCAAAGCGAGTGAAAAAAGTAGCGGCTTATAGTCCGGAATTTACGGTATAAATCTACCGGGTCAGTGTCCCATGCAAAATATTGAATGGTAACCCCTGTATCATGGTACGTATCATATTGCCAGATTCTTTCCAATACACAGCCCTACTTGACATAGTAAATGCTTTATCAGTTTTCATGATTGATGCTTGACAAGGCATCTTAACAGCTCTATAAATGATCTTGTGTTGCTCAGAGTGTTGTCTGGCATTCAACCAATATAATCCACTGTTGTAGCAGTGTCATTAAGTTGTGTTGTCACATTTGTAGTATAAGTTTATGCAAAAAAGGTGAAGTGTTTGTATTCATAGTTTACCTAGTGATGTGATATGATGTAATTTGATTATGTAAATTCACACTATTAATACAGTTACCTTCAGTGCCGTCAGGTTCACCCTGCTCCTCGCGCTGCTTCTGCTTGAATTTCATGTTGCCATGATGCATCACAGCTCCAGTCAGCTTGTAGATGGCGATCTTTTCATCACCAGTGAAGCCCAAGATGTCAATGGCAGTCTGTAATTCATGCACAGCAAATCCTTTTTTTAAAATCAGTTATTCTGACATTCATCTGCTATTATTCTACAAATTACTGTCAACTTACATCGGTTGCAATGAACTCCTCTATATCATTAATGCTTTTGACAGTGATTTCACCCTGACTGATCATGTGGTAGTCATAAGGGTTGGTGGTGATCAGAAGGGCCTCTGGAAGAAATTAGAGTAAAAGCATATGAGCACATTCTCCTATTTATTTTCTATTATGTGTTTATTGTGTAGCAACATACCCAGGAGCTCAGGCTTGTGGCCAGTCATCAGCTGATAGAAGATATGGTAGCTCCTCTCAGCCGACAACTGGAAGGTGACACGGGACTTCTCCAGCAGATCTGTGAATAACAAATCAAGGTGAGATTACATTTATTGAATTGGAATTATATTATTATTATTGACAATATATAAAAAAAGAAATATATGACATACATAAATAAATAATATCACCCTAAGGCATTATATCTTTGTACAATATTTGTCAAAAAGATAAAACAATAAATCCCAGGAGCTTACTTCCATTGTGGTCCTTCGGGTGTATGACTGTTAGTGTTTGAGTGTGTATATGAGCATAATAAGTATAAATTAATTAATAAAAACAAGGGGAGGCAGCAGTACATATTCACTACAAGGTATACAACCAATAATTAATACACAAATCAATACTCTACAGAATAAAACCATTGGTGCTGTCGGAATGAGTCCTAAAACCCAGAATGAGTTAGAATTTTAGCACTTCCGGTTTCCTTGCCTGAAAGTCAATGGGTTTTTAGTTAGATGGCTGAAATAAAGTTTGTGGTTAACACAAGCTGAGGAGAGTTTAATGTTTTGTTATACGACATAAAATACATCAATAAATACTTCACCAGTGAATTTTGAAGCTTTTATGTGTCTTAAAATAGGCGGTTACTAACAAATGGCTAAATGAGACTACTAAATGTCATCACACCGACTTGTCCGCATTCACAGCATCGTTGTGTATACTCATGTTCATGCAACTGTGGTGTAGTTCGCTTATAGCCTGACGTTAGCTTTTTACATCTGGCGATTTCAATCACACTTCAAAAATCATAAAAGTGGTGTTCATTTGTGGAGATTGTCTTGCTGAACAATACGTGTAAATATTATAAACGTTTGTTTGCCACAGAGCTCATTTTCTGAAATAATCCAAAACCCAATGGAAAAATCCCATCGGCTTTTTGTTAATGCTTACTTCCTGGTTGGCCTACAAAAACACGTCATCCCTGCAGCACTCTATTTATACCTGAATGAGTCAAAATCAGTTGGGCTTAACAAACACGTTTTCCTGATCCTGACTCAAATTCCCTGAGCATTGCATGAACAACTAAAACAAACAAGATGGGTATTTATGAGCTACTCAAACGATTCAGTAGTTACATTTAAGACCAGCTGCTACTCAGCCAGCTCTTTAGGGAGGACTTAAAGTTTCCATTTGAGCTAATCAACTTAAAGCTTGCGGTTAACCCATGCCATATAACTGCTGCTGAATATGTTACAGATTGCATGTATGACATCATACAGTGGCAACAATTATTTTTAATACCCAAGTATAAATTCAAACAAAAGTGAGCAAAACGTAGAGAAAATGACTTACATGTTTCAATATCAGCTGAAGCCAGTTTGCCAGTGGTTCCAAAGTGAATTCTGATGAATTTACCCTAAACATATCAGATTTAAATCAGCAGGTTTATTGCTATGCAGCTCAAAGAGCTTATGTTTAGTTAATGCTCTTTTAACACTTACAAAACGAGAGGAGTTGTCGTTCCTCACAGTCTTGGCATTACCATAGGCCTCCAGCAGAGGGTTGGCTGCAATGATTTGATCTTCCAGTGAACCCTACAAAAAGATATTAAAAAATATGTTGTATATTGTAAAGAATCCATAAAGAGACACTTCTTTGACTATTTTGTCATTAAAGGCAACCATTTTTACCTGTATTTTACTTTGCTCAGTCTTCTTAGTAGTTACAGACACTGCAATTGTTGCAAAGTACTGGATGACACGCTTGGTGTTGACAGTCTTTCCTGCACCGGATTCTCCACTGAGGGGGATTTACAGGATAATCTTTACTTACTTAGCAAGATAGCCATGGAGTTCCTAAAGAATTGACAAGTTGTGTCGTACTCACGTAATAAGGACTGACTGGTTCTCACGATCTGAAATACAAGCGCACTCAAGTTAAACCTATAGTTGAGATACTTCTTTGTCTCCTCCCCTCATATTCTGTAGTAACTTTAACCTTACCAGTGAGCATGAACTGATAGGCATTATCAGAGATGGAGAAGATGTGGGGGGGTGCCTCAATCCTCTTCTTGCCTCTGTATGCGTTAACAACCTGAGCATCGTACACAGGAAGCCACTTGTAGGGGTTCACGACGACGCAGAACAGGCCAGAGTAGGTCTGTAGCACCATAGAGAGAATGACATTATCGCATTTGATGCACAGGCTCTAAAGTTACAAGCACACTAAATTATAAGATTGAAGCTTACGTAGATCATCCATGATGAAAAACGCTCTTTGAGGTTATACAGCACAGAAGGCTCATTGAGGTGGGTCATCATGGCCATGTCTTCCATCTTATCGTACTTGGGAGGGTTCATGGCGAAGATTTCATCCTCTTTTACAGTGAGAGTCTGAATAGGTAATAAAATAAAGAACAAAAAAGTACTAAGATAGTCATAAAGTTTAATAAAATGAATCTAATTCTCTTTTACTGAGAGAGTCTGTGAAGTAAAAAAGTAATTTATTAAGATAAGATAATCCTTTATAAGTCCCTCAGCGGGGAAACGCTCTGCGAATAATAAAGGATTTTTTTATCTTAATATATTGATGCACATATTTGCACATATATTATCCAAATGTTTTAGAGAACTGTCACCAGTTGTCTGGGTGATTTGAGCGTCATTGTCCGCATGATTACACTTACCTTTGATGCCTTTCCTTCAGCTGCCAGTGTGTCAACCGTGGCTTTGCCACCCTCTCTTTTGACGACTTTACCCTTGGAATACATGTTATCAGGATCAGTTACGAAGTAGGCGGTTTTGGCATCAAATGGAGCAGTCTGGGCCTCAATCCTCTCCCTCTCGGGCTTCCGGAGGTAAATGGCCGCAGGGCCATAGGCCTCCATCTCTGCGTCTGTGCTCATGATGGCACCTTACGTGACTGAGAATAAGAAGAAGGTCATACATACTAACTTCCTCTAGTATTTGTTTTAATGAATGTAAGCATGCTGTTGGTAGGCCTATCAGGTGAGGTGACATTGTGGATATCACTCAAAATAATTTACCTCCTTTGGTCCCAACAGAAGATGGAGTCAGGTCTGTTCTTTTTTATTCCTATAAATGAACGATGGAGCATGATTACATAAAGCTATAGAGAAATGTATTTATCTCTAAAATATGCACATATTTTTAAACTATTCACTGGCATCCCATTTGTGTGTAGCACACCCAGTGGAAATAAGTAAATGATAATCAATGAAATTATTATATGATGTTTCTAGGCACTGTAGGAAATGCATAATTGATGAATTACTACTTACACAATACTAATCAATTAAAGCTGTTCTTACCTGAGTTGGAAGCCTACCAGTTATCGACAGAGTCCTGAGCAACCTCTTTTATAGAGGGAAGTCTGTCTCCTCGGTAGGTGTGCCCTGCTCAGTTTGGTCATGCATTCTTGTCATGTTGCAGCTAATCTTGTGACACTGACATTTAGATTGATTGATATTACCTTGTACTCACATTTGTTGCAGTAGGTATTTTTTCCCTGTGCCAAAGCCGATCACTGGTCATGTGTTAGTAAAATGATTATCATAATAATAATGTTTACGTGAACACATATTTGTTAACATATATAAGATTTTCTAACATATGACTTGCAAGCTACTGCATTATACATCTATAATACGCATGCTTACATTACAGTTTATACATGAATTTAAAGTATAAAAGAGCAGGTATGATGTTCTTGGTATTGTTAAATGTAAACTCCTATAGAATATAGTATTTTATTGATACAAATGAATGCACTAAAAAGGTTTTAAAATCATAAAACTTACATTAATTCAAATATGTATAAATATTGCGGTTGAGGTTGAGAATGATATGTTTTAAACAGTAAACAGGCTTTCATGATTACAACCTTTTGTTCAACAATGTCAAATAGAGAGGTATGGATTTAGGATTTTCAGTTCAAGCACCCAAACGTCACTGGTGTAGAATTGAAGGACGTCCACACATGTCAGATTTTATTATTCCATAAAACCGGGTCAGAGCCTTTCCATTCAGGGTCACAGATATAAAAAAAAGACTTACTTATTGTTCTCTGTTCTAAAATGCATTATTAATCCTTTCCGAATATTTTATTTTTATTGTTTTATCATTTCACAGTACATGTGCATGTCATCATATATCACTCAGTAATTAGCAGAACATTATTTAGGGGTGTATTTTAAGTATTTATATGCTTTTCATTGACAGACAGATCTATCACCTACTTGTTTCAATAATTTCCGTAATGGTCTTCAGTGTCAGTAATAACGATCTTACTGGAGTGTGCTAAGGCAGGCACAGGCTGTGGTCTTGGAGAAGCATGTAAATGTCACTGGTTTACAGTTGCAGGACGGCCGCACATCTCAGATGTCTGAAATAAAATTGAGGCTGAGCGCCATTCCATAAAAGCTGCGGGGTGTATTATGTATTGCCTTGGTATGGAGTGGACGAACAGTTGCCATCTAGACAAGGATGAGACCCAAAATAAGTCCTAGGCCAATAAACAAGATGTTGGAGATGCCAGAACTGTAATAGTAGCATGAATGAAAAGTGAATCCAAGTTCAAATTTGAAATAAGTCAGGTAAATAAATTTGTAGTTTTACTTTTTTCCAGTGACTTTGATGTATTTATTTAGTATTGTTGAGTGAAGTTCTGTGTTTATATTTGCTTAGTCTTATTTCTTCAAAAAAAGGACATGACCTTGAAAAATGACACCTCAATAGGTAGGTGGGCTATTGTGCTGACACGTGTTGCACACAAGTTATTGGAGTAAGGTCAGAGGTCTTCAGTCGTTTTTTTTCTTGTTTGAGCCTTGGTGTCATGCTATTTTTGCACAACAGGAGATGATTTAGTTGTTTAGCTACGGTTTAGCACTGTGCGACTTACAGTGATGAGTCAATTACGTTCACGTGGCAGAAAATTGTTAATTTTCTAAGGCTGAGAGTTTATTAAAGTACGGCTGTGTGCTGTGTCACCTTGAATACAGAGCGTGTTGTGCACACATGGCCCATTATGTCTCACTGTGACTGTGACAAAATGCATCAGCTGAGCTGTATTTAACCCTTGTTATAGGTCAGCTTAAACAGTGACATCCCAAACTAAGTTTGCCATTTAATTAGTCTTGTGTTTACATTGTGCTTCAGTATGATACAATTCTAAAAATATGAGGGACACAATTATATTATTAGAATTAAAAATAATTTTACTTTGCAGAGTTGTTCCGTTACACCGGTGTGACTGCCACCAGAAAAACTGCTTAATTGCAGCATCTTGGTGCTACATGACATTTTGATATAGTTTAATAGTGAGCTTCACTTTATGGGTTACTTGCTATTTACGAGCTGGGGATTCTTTCAGCTCGCCTCTACTTACAGTAACCTAGATTTTTGAGGCTGCACATTTTGTGTTGCACATTATACACCAGTTATATATTGTTTTAATAAATGGTGGAATTTAACCCAGTACATTTACTCAAGTTCTGTACTTAAGTGCAGTTTTTCTATGTAATAATTTATGGGGAGGAACAGCATGTGTACATGTAAATGATTGTCCCGCCATATTTTGATATTTTCCCCCAGAGCCCCCGTCCACCCAATTCTCCCTCATTGCTGATGCTGAAAGGATGAAGAACAAAAAAAAACAGTTAAATAAATTTTTTTTAAAAATAAGTTTAAAAAAGCTAGTACTTGAGGACCTTGTACTTTACTTGAGTATTTTCATTTCATGCTACTTTATACTTTTACTCCACTACATTTCAGAGGGAAATATTGTACTTTTTCTCCTCTACATTTATCTGATCATTTTAGTTACTTTGCAGATTTAGATTATTTATGCAAAATATAATCTACAAATAAATGATGATTATGTTACTATAGATTAAGCTACCCAGTATATAGAATTATTACGATGTGCTCGACCTTTACCAGCTGCAACAGTAAAGTGATGAACACATTCATGCATTAATAATTATAATCCGATAATATATTATTCTGAAATGGGCCATTCTGCATAATGAGCTCTTTTACTTTTGGTACATTCATTTGATGCTAATACTTTTGTAATTTTACTTAAAGTAAAGTTTTGAATGCATGACTTTTACTTGTAGCAGAGTAATCCTACACTGTGGTATCAGTACTTTTACTGAAGTAAAAGAACTGAGTACCACTGGTTTTAATACAGCTAAGATTCAAATGCAGCATGTGTGGAGTACATGTTAGCATTTTTTAACTGTAATGAGTAAAAGCTATTTTGAATTATTACTGCAAGTGTAAACTCAATATGAGTCAGTTTCTTAATGAGGATATAATGAAAGGACCAAGCCTTTTTAGACAAATTCTCCTTTTTATGTCCTTGAGTCTAGTAGATGCTTATAAATGAGCCTGTGCACTGTGCCCTTGAACTGAAATATGACCTATAACACGTCTGGCGAGGAGGAGCCTGAGAAGGTTTAAAAGAGTGTGAGGCTCCTCCATGACTGGGTAGTAACACTGAGAGTCAACCAAAGGCTGCGTGTTTTAAACTCTCCGTCACTCTCTCTCTCTCTCTCTCCCTTTCTTTGTTTGATCTGTTTCATGCTTTCAGAATAAAGGAAACGGAGAGAAAGGGGGAGGATCTCTGGTGTGTTTCAGGATTTATGTAACTGACCTCCTATCACTTGATAGTCTAACATGAAATGCAAAGATTTTGAACAGCAGAGGTATATCTTAAATCTTATCTTTTATTCTATTTTATTGCATCTTTTTCTTTTATCGATCTATTCTTTAATCTAGTAATTAAAGTAGTTTGTATGTACATGTATATAGAGATTTGTAACAGTAATACAGTATGTACATCTATCTATCTATCTATCTATCTATCTATCTATCTATCTATCTATCTATCTATCTATCTATCTACAGTAAAGCTTCAGCAAAAGATATTGCACAAGACATTAATAACCCAACGCTTAATTAGCACGTTGTTACCAAAGCTTTCTTTACATTCAAATAATCTTAATCTTATTGTGTTTTGATTTGTTATGTTTCATATGTAAACACGGCGATTAACTGGAATACTCTTGTGAACTATAAACAAAGGTGTTTGCCTCCTAGTTGAAACTTTCATCAGGATCAAGTCTGCCATAAATTAAAGCCGCTCTAACTGAAAATCCTTAACAACTATGTTAGGGATTTTCATAACTATCTTATGATTGAGATATGAGACAACATTAAACAGTGCATATCATTGTAGCATGCCAAAGCAGGCAGTCATTCATCAAAGACATGTAGACAGCCGTGTTGAATGGTCATATGATCTGCCTTTGTCATTCTAAACAAAGGAAATTGGCTTGATGCCCTTGGTGGTGACTCCCCTACAGTTGTCAATGAACACTACAAAGCCAAAGACAACTCCTTAAAATATCTTGGTAGACAAATGGACAACCAGTTAGCCTGCAATGTCCACGTAAATAGCATCTCGCCCAAGGTCCAGCAACACCTGTGATTCTTATACAAACTGTGTGTTTGGTGGCACAAAGGCAAGAGCACCTTTAACATGCTGTTAATTCATCTTTCCTGGTTGTCACATTATGTAACCTATATAGTTACATCCATGTCCTTCAAATTGTGATTTTGTATTATAGGCTAGGGGCCAACTTAGCTGTGCCAAATAAATTAATAA